>JASANH010000240.1:0-61479 GCA_030248295.1 Mesodorylaimus sp. YZB2_4
GCGAATGAACAATACACGTGGCGTCGTGGGCTACGTGGGTTCGTTCCTGTGGCTAAGGCTGTCCACTGGCTTGTCCTAGTTCGTCCTGGGATAGGCTGAGGATTTCCTAATTACCATCCTCTGCATACGATTTGTGGCCAAGGTGAAGAAGAAGGAGGAGAAAATGAAAGGCTACCATGGAGGGAGCGAATTGATACAATCGACGCCAGATGAAATCGATGTGGCTGAGAAGTTATGGTTCAAAGCGAGAGGAGAGAAGTGTTTCCCAGACGAAGTGGTGCGCCTGGAGGCGGTTCTGCGCAACAGTACAATGCCTGTCCAACTACTAACGGATATGATCATTCGATGTTGTGTAAGAACTGGTCAAGCTGAATTGATGCCATGAACAAGCCAAATGACTACAGTGTCGGCTGAAATCGAATCAATCATCAATCAAAGGTCAATCACCTACGCCGACAACGACCTACGCGGCGATACCATCCTTGCCCCCTCCTATCGCATCACGGCGCCAACAATCAATGGATTAATCGAATCAAAGCTCATCCCCCCTGAATCGATCGAATCAGTGGGAACGCGCGAGGCTCTGATAGGACGGTGGAAGAAGCGAGTTCAATATCTGAACCAATTCTGGGCTGTTTGGTCTGAGGAATACCTCCTGACCTTACGAGAGCGTCATCGATCACCCTTTAAGCATCCGCGCTCAAGCCTTAACGCCACGCCAAAGGTTGGCGATGTGGTCCACGTGCGAGAGGAGAATCAACCATGAGGCAAGTGGCAAGTGGGACGAATAAAAGCAGTCATGGACCAATCTGATCGATCAGTCCGAAATGCAATGGTGCGCCCGCCAAGCGGGCAATTAATCAATCGATCAATCATCCACCTGTATCCGATTGAGATCCCCGAAGATGGAGATGGATCGTTCAATAAGCGGCGGAGTGTCGCGAACGCGAGCAAGGATCAAGGTTGCCATAGGCATAGGGATGCTAGTGATGTAAAGTGAGAATGTAAAGGGGGTGATAAAGGATTCTAGAGATGATGGGAGGGTCGTTCTATGTGAAGCGAGTGTACGGTCGTTTATCAATTACTCTATTGAAATATAACCTAAATAAATCGAATCAACGTGTGATTCTGTCGCCGCATTATTAATTTATACTGCGCGATCAATCGACGACAACCATGACAAGTTAAGTCGCAACACACGCAGACCTGGAAATTCTCTTTAGTTTAGAAATTTCAATTTTCGAAAACAAAAAAGGCGCAAATTTTTTAGCTGTACAAAAATTTCATGTGTCTCATGCGAACTCTCGGGAAAGTCCTTTCCATTGCAAACTTTTTCAAAATAGTTTTTCATTGCAAAGTTTAGGAAATACTTCTCCAGTGCAAACTATGCAAAAACTACTTCGGGCAGTTGTGTTGACAATAATTTGACGTCGACGGCCGATGATAACATGGCGATGTTGACGACGACGACGACGAGGGTTGAAACACGGACAAACTGGACACTCAGCAGGGCAGAAGCAGGCACAGGAGCCGAAAAAATAATGACAACTGCCGCGATCCAAAAGCTGATAGAAACGACAAGTGATGCCACCGAAGGTGCGAAAGGTGGCGCCGTCGAAGTGCCATTAGATGGTATGGATTTCTGGACAGCGAATGGGTACAACAACGCAGGAATTAAGTTGTTGCGGATAGCGAAAAGTAGCTCCCAACGGAACACATAGCTGAGAACTAGGGACAGTGGAAAATAGGCACGTACGTTTGGAAAAAGAGCATCTTGTTCTGTTGATCTCACCAACCAGTTTTCGAGATGAGCAAATGAGCGAGTGAGATCCCGTTTGTGTTTTGGTGTTTTTTTCGCCGTCTGTTTTGTACTGGGTGGTCATTTGGACAGCCCGCGGGCTGGGAGGCTAGTACGGATTGGGTAGTTTCCTTTCATGCTATGTTCAGGGCGTCTGGACATCGAGAGCACGGTTGCCGCCAGTCGAGTCTGGCGACCATGGTATCAAAGAGCTAGCCACATGGTTATACATAGATAGGTGGTCTGGATGGGCAACCAGAACGGAACAAAAAGGGATGGGCCCCCTCTAGGCTGGCCCACGGGCCGAAGTCTAGTGGGTGCTAAAGGGTGTACAGTAGATAGATCGACTGATTTGGGTGGTCTGGATTGGCAACCAGAACGGAACACAAACGGATGGGCACCCTCCAGGCTGGTCGAAGTCTGGTGGCTATGGTGGAAACATATGATACTTGGCTGACTTTTTTTTGGAGCCATCAAAATCACAACAAGTCCATTTGGAATGCATTATTCTTGCACAAACACAAAACGAAGGCTTTTTAACTTCAGAGCGCACAAAGAGCACAAAGAAAATTGTGAATCTGTTCTATCTGTTGCGATTTGTTTCGTATTCTAGTTACAGTTCATCGTGTCGACTAGTTGCAACTGTGACACTTTTAGCGGTCGTCTGCGCAAAGTGAGAAGCGAGTATTCCGTTAGTTGTTTCATCGATCACATACTGACCGATTTATAAGTTTTCAGGCGGGTCCAATGCAAGCAATTCTTGCGCAAAATTACCAAAGTTCGTATAAAACAAATATCGGAACCCGACCACAACGAGAGCCTGGAAAAAAAAATTTTCGTTGAAGGTGAACTTGGTTTCCAATTATTTTCGGAGCTTACACGCAGGGTTACGACATTCTTCGCGCAAAATTCAGAATATGCTTGAAACAATGAGGGCAGGGGGATATGATTAGCATATCAGCTCGTGATATATATATATGAACATATGTGCGATATATAGCGCATAACCCGGGTCTTTTTGCATAAATCATATAGCAGTCTTGTTATATATTGTGCGTATTGATGGTACATATATATATATATATATGACTCGTTTAATAACCTGCTATGCGTATAGCTCACATCGCCCATGGGTATATATGCAGAACTTACGTTATATGCCATGCATAATATGAGTATAACTCGCATAACTTTGAAATTATATATTACGTGATTTATAGGTTATATACATGAGCGTACTGTAGGTGCATACGTACATACCCATTATACGTTCCGTACATACTGTAGGTATATCACTTGTACCTGCGCATCCTACCGTAATCGACTGGTATACTGTAGGCGTACTCTCTACACGAGCCCATGCTTGACCATGTGTGCGTCCAATTTTACTTGATAGAGGTACATGCCGTATACTACTGCCCACATTGAGCCTGACTGGCCAGCTGCAGTCTCCATTTTTTTGGTCACCCAAGAAGTCGGCGGGAAGATGGGGCCAGTGGTGGGCGAGACGTGCTTTTGACCATCCAATGTGATCGTCAGCTGCTCGCAGTCTGGAAAATGCCAGACCAGTCACATCGATTTCTACGTCTCCAATGTTTTGTCAAAAATCGTTACGAGCAACGCCTTGTTGATCCTCGACTCTTGGGGTGCACAACAGCAGCAGGGTAGTTTCGAGAGCCTGGGTGAATTAGGCGTTAAGATTAAAAGAATGGTGATACCCCTTGGCGCCACAGCGACGACCCTGCCGCTCGACGTATTTCATAATCGTCAATGGAAGAGGGTTGTGAAGAAATTTTACGATTGTGCGGCAGTGAACAAGCTAAACATTAATCTGTATCAACGCGATAATATTATTAAATTGCAATCGCTGGTCCATCATTTGTTCAGCCACCATTAATCCATCCCATTGGGCCAATACGCCAGCTTTGCATCTGGCCAGCGCCCTGATCGCCCACCGCCCTTCGAAACTGTCAACAGCATTCTTTTCCCACCAACCCTGAATATCTGCAAGAATTGCACGCATAAGGCATTCATTCGATGTCCATATTGTCAAGTCGATTTGTGTTTTAACAAATTTTTTGTGGAATATCACAATCATTTGGAAGCCGCTACGAGTGTGCTCGATTGGAGTTTGGTGTGATCATTGGTCTCGATGTAAGTGTTTTTGTTTTGGTTTTTGTTGATGTAAAATGCATTCTTGTTGGGTCACCACCATGGACCAGAGAAGGGGGACAGGCTATATCAGTGTCAGACTGTTTGATCCACTTCGCTTCACCAAAAATCCCTTACTCACACTCTCATGATCACGTAAAACGATCATCAGAAACCTACCGCACTTTTCTGGGTGGAGGGTCACATAGATCCGAGGATGAATCACGAGACACAGAATCTGCGCTAGATTCGACTGTGATGACAGGTATCTTCAACCTCTCCTTTTCTTCTCTTCTTCCTTCTTCTTTGCTTCCCTCCTGGCTTTCAGCTCGTTCGGATCAAAATTCCGCTTCAGGTAGCCTAAAAATGTGCAGCGAATTGCTTCGGCCTGGCATCTGGCTCCATGCGATTACTGGATATACCTCTATCCACACACTCTTGCGTTGTTCAAAATCCTGTTTCCCAATAGTGCTCTGGTGTTCTTACTTTCTTTACTCGTGCGTATGTTGATCGGTGGCGACTGATCTGATTGACTCGTTCTTGCATGGACTTCGGGGTCAGATTCCAGGTCAGATTCCAACTGGCACTGGTGGCCTCTTTTTTCCTATAGCACACCAAAATGCTAATTCAAGCAAACAGGAAGCACCCCTAATACTCGTCAAAGCTAGCATCAAAAATTGAATCATGCAAGGACAGAGCTGGACTTGACGATTGGTGTACTTGGCTAGATAAAGCCAGTGGACCTCCGCCGCTTGTTTTGTTCTCAACTTGGACGCGGGGCGCATGACTAGCGGTTTCCAATACGCCGGGCCGCCTTTTCTTGGTTGCGCGTTCATCCGAGATCTTCTGATCGAACTCGGCCACTTCGTCGATTGCACGCTGTTTTTCCGAAGTGGTACATCCTGACAGAAGCCACTTATCTTGCCATTCGAGACTACACGTATCATGTCTTTCGGGGCTGCTTATAAAAAGAAAGGTATCCGCCATCTTCTATCCATGCATACTTATAAATCCTTACCCTCTGCTGAAACTCTTCTCTTTAACTGGATACTTCGCGTCGATTCCAAGCCTTTCATGTTCCTCCGTAATCGAGTTTTGATTACTTTCCCCGAATGCCCCGTTCAGCTCCTATGCGTTTTATCACTTGGCCCATCGTTTCTGATACAGAGACAGTAATGGCGAGTGCTCCAACCAATTTTCGAATGACCAGCCGCATCGTTCTCTGCAAGCAAGTAAGAACATAAGCACAATGAGTTTCGTCTTGGAGACTATCGATCAGCTCGAAAATTGATTTCTTACACAAATACTGTGACCGCCGCAGAGCCAGCACATTGATCAAAGATAGATTAGGTATCAATATTAGGAGCTAATATCGATCTAGCGATTGGACTCCACTCTAAAGATCGATCTGGTAATCAGGATCTCGATCTGGTGACCAGGGTATCAGTCTGGTGATCAAGATATCGATTAGGTGATTGCGATGTCGGTTCACAGATTGCTCGACTACAATTCATCATAAAAACTCTCACCTTTTCCCGCAGGGTTTCCACCCAAAAATCAGACCGCTCGAAATCGAAACAAAGGCCGCTTCGACCTGAAACTGAAAAAATGCATGGACTCGATTCTTCAGCTCCAACAGTCTACCAGTCTACATTGAAATTCTTGAAATTCAAAAAATATTTGCAATAAACTTCTCACCTTTGCAATGGCGAGATATCTGTTCGTGTAATAAAAAATTTTTTCTGCTCGAATGGGACAGACGGACTTTTCATACAGCCCAGAAATCGATCCGCAGTCCACGTTGTTCTCTTGGTGTCTGCTCTGGTACAGACCCAAGCATGCCAGGTAAAATTAGAAACCATCTGGGATTGACCAATAATTGGAAACCATCTTTGATTAAGCTAATTGTGTTGGACCTTGCTTCTAAATCGATAATCTGTGATCTTGGTCAAATTTTTGTTCGAGAAATTTCCACTCGACCTCGTTGAATTTTAGAAGGACTGCATCAAAAATCAATCATAGGCTAAGCGATTTTTGCTACACCCTGCTACAAGATCGATTTTTGTAATCTTATCTTGATTCTTGTTTGAGCTAACTTTGCTTGAACTTGTTGGATTTTCGAGGAGCACAATCATGAACAATATAAAGTCGAGCAAGTTTGGCTGAACCACGCTAAAAAAGTAATCCCAAGAGATCTCAGTTGAATTCTTGGGTGAGCAATCTTGAATTGAAAATTGATCTTTGGCTGAGCAATTTTGGCTACACCCTGCTACAAGATCGATTTTCTGTGATCTTGGCCTAATTCTGGTTTGAGCAAACTTCGCTTGAATTGATTCCCAGCGATCTTGGTTGAATTCTTGTTTGAGCAATGCTCCTTGAACATGTTGAATCTTTAAAAAGCATTCTCATGGATCAATCCTAGGTCAAGCGATTCTCACTATCTCCTCAGAAAGGTGAGAACTTGTGTGATATGGGTTCAATATTTGTTCGATTGATTTCTGCAAGACCGTGTTGGATTTTTGAGCAAAAATCATTGTTGTTCCATCATGGCTTGAGTGATTTCCGCTTAACCCTGCTACAAGATTGATTCCGTGTGATCTCGATTATATTATTGTTTGACCAAACTCTGCTCCGCCCTGTCAAATCTTTATCATCCATGATTATAAACCATCTGGGATTGAGCAATTTTTGCTGGACCTTGCTGCAAAATCGATTATTCGTGATCTTGGTCAAATTTTTGTACAAGATATCTGTACTTGACCTTGTTGAATTTTCGCGTGAGTGCATTAAAAATCGATCATAGGCTAAGCATTTTTTGCTACACCCCGCTACAAGATCGAGTTTCTGTGACCTTGCCTCAATTCTTGTTTGCGCAAACTTTACTTGAACCTGTTAGATCTTCAAGGAGAACAATTAGGAACTATATTAGCTAGAGCAATTCTTGCTGAACCCAGCTACAAAATCAATTCCTAGTGATCTTAGTCGAATTCTTGTGTGAGCAATTTATCAGAAATAATATTGGTTCGAGCAATTCTTGCTAAACCACGCTACAGCATCGATTCTTAGTGATCTTGGTTGAACTCTCGGCAATTTTTGCTGACCCCCTCTACAAGATCGATTTTGTGTGATCTTGTGGTCGAGTGAAGGGTTCTCGAACAAAAATTTGACCACATCACAGAGAATCAATCTTGCAGCAGAGTTCATCCACTGCTCAACCCAGGATTAAACAACAATGCTTCTTGCCCGACAATCCAAGACGGTCGAGCATAGATTAATCAAAGATTAAACATATATCACACGGGTTCCACCTTTTTTCAAGAGATAGTGAAGATTGCTTGACCTAGGATTGATACATGATAATGCTTGTGGAAGATTTAACATGGTCAAGCGAAAATTGCTCAAACAAGAATTGAACCAAGATCACTGGAAATCGATTTTGTAGCGAGGTTCAGCAAAAATTGCTCGACCTACGATTGTTCCTGATCATGCTCCTCGAAATTCCAACACGTTCAAGCGAAGTTTGTTCAAACGAGAATCAAGCCAAGATCACAGAAAATCTATCTTGTAGCAGGGTGTAGCAAAAATTGCTTAGCTCATGATTGTTTTTTAATGCTTTGACCAAAAAATTTAACAAGGTCGAATAGATTTATCTCGAACAAGAATTTGACCGAGATCACAGGTTATTGATTCTGCAGGAAGGTCTAGCAGAACTTTTTTTTTGTTTTTGTTTCAATTACGAACACGCAGGAAAAAGGGGGGAGAAGGTCACTGATATCCGAGCACACAGAAAATTACCCCGAATGATTGGCCTACAGATAAAGCTGCCATACGGATTCAAAGCTCTGCACGCGGCCAAGAGTGTGGGCCACATGTTATTGCTGGAGTAAAAATCGCTTGAACATGAACTCAAAAGAGACAGCAGAATACATGAATGATTTATTGCGCCGTTGACCATAAATATAATATTTTGCAAGCAACACAATGGTGTTCAGTCGCTTCTGTACTTCCGCAGTATACAATTCCTGGAAAACACCAAAGAGCAGGTGATCGACTGTCTAGTCCACCTCCAGTAGCTCTGTTCTCTGGAACCTTCTAAGAATGTCCTTCCATACTTTCTGCGACCATCTGCAAGTGATTAACATATGTTCAATCGTATCGAACTCCGCTCCACAGGCATAGCACTCAGCCGAGTCTTGCTGGCCACATCGATAAAGCTTTGAGGAAGCTCTTGCTTTCGCTTCAAATTGTATGGGAGATCTTTGTGCTGTCGTAGGAACCCGAGATGTCCTAATTGAAATCTTCCAAGCAGCAGGTACCGCTGAGACTATTTGCAGGCAAAGGAAATGTGTCGAGGTACCGCCCGCTACGCCAGATATTTCACTTCAAGGCCGCGGTCTTCCGCGTCTATCAAACCAAGCAGTCACATGGCATAACGGTCCCTCACGCAACCATTCAAAGTACACGCTGCTACCGCCAATGCGAATAAACCGATTATCGCATACCAGTTGGGTCGCTTAAGCCTCTGCGGAGTTTACATCACCACCAGGGTAGTCTTTAACCAGATGATACACCTTCAGAATGTCTGCATAGAAGGGAGATAGTTTGATGCCCAATGCCAATACATCAAAGTTGCACTGTAGGAGAAAGAGTAGCCTGCCAACGCGTTCAGCTTCGTGAAATGCGAGTCTTGCCAATGTCGCCTCAGGATACTTAAGGAGCCGCTTGAGCCATGACACACGCAGACTAGCCATTGTAACGTCGGTGTCACGGGCTTTAACACCACCCGCACTCAGAGGCTGTATCATGACATCCTGCCTAATTTTTGCCGGGTGCTTGTCCCAGAGAAAGACTCGGATGAGTTCTGTAATACGTTTTTGGACCTCTGTAGGCGCTTCCACATTCATTAGCGAGTACGTCATCCAAGAGCCCGAAAGCTGGTTCCATACAAGCGTCTTTCCATTCAGTGTCAACGGCCTGGAGCTCCACTCATCAACCATTCTTTCTAGCGCTTTCAATTTTCTGGAAAAGTTGGCTTCTATCATGACAGCTGGGTCGTGAGCGAGAGTAACGCCCAGTATCCGGACCTTATTCACAGTAGCAATGTCTTGCGGGGGGCTGCACGCGACCAGGGCGAGGTCCAAGTCCCAAGCATTCCGTTTTTCCTTTGTTTTGCCTAAGCCCTGATACATTCCTAAAATCAGAGACAGTGGCCAAGGCGGCCTCTGCCGACAACCGATCCCGAAAACAGGGTGTTGTGTCGTCTGCAAACTGAATCGCTAGATATGATGTCCCGTGAACACGTACTCCATGGACATCGGGGTTACTTTCCAGGGCTGTAGTCAGAAAGTCGATGGCTATTATGAATAGATACGGGGACAGAGGACAGCCCTGGCGGATGCCTCGCCCCAGCGAAATGCGTTCTGTGATGTGCCCGTTATTTATCACTTCTCTCGATGGCTCATGGAACAGAGTTTCAACTGCCGAGATAAAAACAGGGCCGAAGTTCTTTTATTCGAGCGCGCGAAACATGAAGTTCCAGCTGATTGTATCAAAACCCTTCTCGAAATCAAGGGACAGCAGCGTGCCCTCCCCATTGGGGTCTCTACGGAGGTGCTCAATGATATCCATTGCTATTCGAATATTTTCACCAATGTATCTGCCCGCCATGAAGCCCGTCTGATTGGAGTGTATGATCGAGCTGAGATGGCCTTTAACTCTTGTTGCAAGTGCTTTCGCTTATATTTTGTAGTCACAGTTTAAGAGGGTGATAGGCCTCCAGCTATTCAGTATTGTTGTATCTTTGCCCGGCTTAGGCAACAAGGTGATGAGGCTTTGCTTTTGCGTCTCGGGTAAGATACCTACTTCTAATGATCTCTGCATAGACTGCATTAGCGGGTCACGGATAGTCTCCCAAAACTGACGGTACCATTTCACAGGCAAGCCATCCCGTCCAGGCGCCTTTCTTATCGACATGCTCTTCATAGCGTTCTTGTACTCCCAGTACTGTAAAGGCTGATCGAGGGCTGCACCGGCATCACCGGCAAGCGTATGACCATCGTCCTTGCTTACCTTCTCCAGCCAAGAGGCAATGTGTTCGTTGCTGATCTCACCCTGGAAGTACAACTTACTAAAAAAGTCGTATACGGCTGTCATTATCTTCTTAGGTTCAGTCAGTTCGGTGTTCGGTGCGACCGCCAACTTGGAAATGCTGTAATATATATTGATGTAATGTTGTTGTTCGAGCAAACGTGACAGATCTTCTTCGCGCTTGTACCGGCGGGTTCAGGCTGATGTTACAAGCGAGCGGTCCAAGGTCTTCAATAGCCCAAGCCTGATAGAAAGGTTTATTCCTGCAGAGTATCGATCACCAAGACCCCGATTCCTCAACAAACCCCTAGGCGTGTATGCCGCGCCTCCCAAGGGTGCCTGCAACTGCTCTGTGCAATGATACACTAGCCTGGCTGCTGGTCGAATGCACCCGGCCCTAAGATGCCTACGCTGGCGAACAGTTCCACTGTCGATGGCGCAGTAAAGACTTCTGTCAACACCAGAGGATCCTTTACGAAGCACAACAATGCACGACGATGTCTCAGCCGTCCTAGCTCTTACCCACAGACAAATCCGCAGACAAACCAAGTACCTGCCCTGGAGTCAACTCCTGGACTCTTCCAGTATGAACCAAAGGAAACGACGACCGCAGAGGCCCCTTGAGAGTATGCTAATCGAAGTCCCTGGCGGGCGCCTGGCCTGCCCCACGATTCTGCCAATGGGGTGGACCACACGAAAGGGGTGGCTCCCCGCAAATTCAGAACAGATGGAAACCGAACCGAGCGAAAACAAGCAAGGGAGAGCCTCAATCTCTCCCGGCGGCCTGCTCTTATACCGCCCTGGCTCCTCCTCACCGAGCCAACTGCCCAAGCCACACCCCCAGGAATCCAGGCGCCCCCAAGCGGCAATGGTCACAACAATGCTTTTGCGAACGGCATTCCGCTTTTCTAGTCTGAGGAAGTATTTGTTCGGCTTTTCGCCATATGTTAGCCACCGTACTCTGGAGCGCAGGATCGCCCGCCTCGTATCTCCTTCAAGTATAACTTCAAGCTCCGTCTTGGCCAGTAGTGCAAGATTTGTTTCGTCTGGGGTAAGCGATTTTGATCGATTTTCTAGATCATCAACAAGCGTTTGAAGATCAAGCTTCTTACGAAGCCTGCGCGAGTTGGCTTGCTTACAATACTCAATTGACACATCCCTTATCCCTATTTTTATATAGTCTCATCTCTAACGACTATCCCAGTCTGCTGTCATCGCTAAGGCCTCCCTTACTGTGGCTTCAACATCCACTTGGTACTGCTCGTCTTGCAAGATCATGGTATAAAACCGCCAGATACCAGGGCCCCTGCGGCGGTAGTTTGGTCCTTGAATTCTAAACACAGCACTTTTGTGATCAGTGAATACAGCTTGTCTGATAATGCAGTTTTCGACCTGTAACATGAGGTCCGCTGGGATCAGCCAATAGTCCAACCTGCACTCAACTAATGGATGCGGCTGCTGCCAGGTATACTGTCGAGTAAGGGGGTTGAGTTCTCGCCAGCAATCCATAAGATTCTAGTCAGACTGAATGGCATGAACGGCTCTCATTACCGAACGCTTTGGATAATATTTGCCACCCGTCTTATCCGTGTTGGGATCGAAGGCCACATTCAGATCACCGCCAATGATAACCGGCAATTGCCTTGAATTGAATAAGGTTATGGCTACACGAACACGATGAAAATACTCCATATGCTCGTTTACAGTTGTTGGACTGTATAAGTTAACCAAGATAGCATGCGATTCTTCCATGCGCACTTCTAGCATCAGGCATCGACTGCTACGATCGCGCCAGGTCCGATCAACCGAAACATCTGCTTCCCGACGTAAGATTATAGCCACCCCACAAGCGTTATTCGTTCAATGCGAAAAGTAAATGCTGTTAGAAAAACCCCATTGTTGTTGCCACATCGCTTACTGGTCTGCAACACTATGTGTCTCCTGTAGAAAACTGACATCAAAATTTTGATTCTTGTGCCAAGAGTATTCCTCCTTCCTTTTCAGTTCAGAACCAATACCTCGAATATTAGTAGTAGAGATAAAGTAATTGTACGACATTACGGATGCATGTGATACACTATGCTTTCATATTTAAACAATATGTACAGCAGACCTTCCCATAACCACACCTGTAAGCATGGCACACGTTCATAACGTATATGTGAGAGTTCTGTACTATAACCAATGCCTCCGGCATACTACCATTACACGTGATATAACTGAGCTACTCTATATCGGTAACTGACAGGTATGAGTTGTCACTGATATTTTCAGCACACTGTGCTATCATGCCAATACCACTCAACAGCACCAGCCCGTGCTACAAAGAAGAGAAGCCCAGATTTTCTTGCCAGATCGATGGAGCTGGTGACTGGAGCCAGAATTATCACATGTTGGGTTTGGCAAACACAATTTCATAGTTAGATCGTCATGCCCAGATTTTAGCTAAACCGATATCCACAGTACCGGCCCCTGCTAAAAAAAATGCCTAGATTTTCATGCCAGATCGTAAATAGGGGCCTGGTCCTGGGAGAGTAGCCACTGCTCCAGCCACAGCTAAAAGAAGAATGCCCATACTGTATTGCCAGATCGATGATGGGGCTGGAAGCAGGGCATGCATAATCACGAAAAGTGATTCGGCATAAGCCTATTCAGATGGGATTGTTTCGTCTCTGAACTGATTATGGCCTTATGCCTGTGTATGTGGTGCGTGTGCTGTGCGTTTTACTTGGAGTTCCCCACCCTCCCACACGTGCACTTTATATATAACGTCAAGAAAAAAACCAGTCCTATAAGGGCCATAGTCTTCGTCGGCATTCGGACACTTCGTCCCCGCCATTTCGTCCCCGCCTTTTCGTCCCTGCCGTTTCGCCCCTGACCCACTTCGTCCCCGGCCAACATACGAGTATAAATAACCTCAGTGCTCTGCTGCAATGACTTTGTTATTGTTTCGAACTCATTGTCAGTTTTACGGTGGGTGTTTTCTCATAAAATTTCTTCTAATATTTGTGCGTTGGCCTCTCTCAGTCGTCACGAAAATGGCGGACAGTGTCGTTTCAGTTCGTAACAAACGGAAACTGATCCATGAAAACCACGTGTATCTCTTTTCGAAGATGACAGCGAATGGGGAGAATGCAATTTGGGTTTGCGATACCAACAAACGAAAGAAAGATCAAGAGCACATGCATCAAGCGAAGTGTAAAGGACGAGTATGGACCGCTGGATACGAGGGTGAAGTCATCAAGGTCGTGAATCCTCACAATCACGCCGCACAAGCTGCAAAACCAGCAGCTCTGAAAGCAGTCCAAGAAATCAAAGAGCGTGCGACTTCGACTTACGAACAGCCGCAGCAAATACTGGCAAATATCGTCGCCGAACTTCCTGCGGACGTTGCTGTCTTGATACCAAAAAAGCCTGCGCTAAAGAAAACGATACGTCGCGCCCGGAACGATGACGCAGATCACCCCGCTCTGCCTCGAACGCCAGAAGACCTGGTTATTCCTCAGGTACGCCGATGTGATACTTTGAGTTACATGAGTTAGGACACTGAAAGTAATTTTTTTACAGCGCTACAAGGAAATTCAAGTGGACGGAGTCGTAGAACCATTTTTAATGTATGACTCCGAGAATCAGCTTCTCCCTGGAAGAATTTTAATTTTTTCAACACGAGGCAACCTACAGCTTCTTGCTCAAAGTCGGCAATGGTTCGGTGACGGAACGTTCAGCACGGACCACGCTCTTTTCAGTCAAATGTATACGATCCACATTGCCAAATACGATGCCTTCCTCCCTGTCGTTTACGCTCTTCTTCCTGACAAGACGACGGACACATACGTAAGATTGCTCCAAGAGCTGAAACGGCTCCAACCTGGCCTTCAACCAACCCATATCATGACGGATTTCGAGCAAGCCGCGATCGGTGCGTTTCAAGAGGCATTTCCAAGCATCACTCACAGTGGGTGCTTCTTTCATTTGGCTCAGTCAGTATGGCGCAAAGTTCAAGCTGAAGGACTCAAAGCTCGGTATGAAAATGACATCGACTTTGCTCATTGGATTCGAATGATTCTAGCCATCGCGTTTGTGCCTCCACCTTCAGTGATCGACGCCTTTGAAGAGTTGGTGGAAAACGGAAATTTCCCTGCTGAGGCGCTGCCAGTTGCCAACTACTTCAAGGATACATATATTGGCCGAAGACAACGTCGGCGTCGGCAAGCACCGCTGTTCCCGATTCAGCTTTGGAACATGTACCAGCGTACTTTGGACGATCAACATCGCACCAACAACGACGTTGAAGGCTGGCATCGAGGCTTTCAAGAGATCTGTGGTTCTTCGTTCCCTCATGTTTTTCGCTTTATCGATAATTTGAAAAAGCAACAAGGAATGCACCAGTACGAGGTCGCTCAGCTAGTGGCTGGAAACCCCGCCAACTCGAGAAAAAGCAAGAAATACGCGGCCATCTCTGCCCGTATGAAGACCATCGTTGAAGATTTTCAAAATCGTGATCTTTGTCCTTATTTAAGTGGTATTGCATATAACTATGAGTTGGCTTAGGTTTGGTTGGCGTTTTGGGTCGTGCTTTATCGTTAATGCATTCTTGGTTGACATCACTTTTTTCTGTGACAAGTACATATGAGTACACAGTACAGTGAGGAAACAGTGAGTCGATTAGACAACTGGGGACGAAATGGGTCAGGGACGAAACGGCAGGGACGAAAAGGCGGGGACGAAATGGCGGGGACGAAATGACCTACAACCGTCTTCGTCAGTGGCTCAGGGGCCATATGCACAATGGGTCCATTCCTGAGCGGACCCGTTCGCGCGAACGGGCCCATTCGAGCCCGAACGGGCCCGTTCTTCTGGGAGGCTCGAACAGGGTATGCACAATGGCGAATGGGTTAGTTGTGCATAGCCCGTTTGAATGGGCGCTTGAGTGGGGTGTGCGCGCCCGTTCGTCCGCGGCCCGCGGCAAGGAAATTATTCGTACAACGTTTCTTCGCCAGAAAAAAACCCATGGTTCATGGATTATTGACTCGACGGTTAATTATTCGGTATTTTATATGGTTATATTTGTCTTTTGCATCGTCTAATTTCGAATTCGTCTCCGCGCGTCTCGATTATGGGCAAAATTGTGGATGATTCGTAATATTGCCGAGAATTTCGAGCGGATATCGCCATTTACGCTCTTGAAAAAGTGAGCAAGTAACAACTGCTTGCGTTTTTCTTACCGATTGCTGCTTATTTTACGTCAAATTTTTCTATTTAGTATTATCCTTCTATGCGTATTCATTTTTTGTGAATATATTTCGGTAGATTACAGTGGCTACTTTACAAGTATTTTGTTGTTTTCAGACTCACGTTCACCTGGCGCCTAAAGTGCATTTCCAAATGTTCTTGGTGTTCAATTTTAATCGTGCGTTGGTTTCTTATTCACGAATTTTGGCTAGATTTATCACTATTCTAATTTTAGAAAAAATAAATTCTCGACCAAAGTGAAACGGAATGCTGAGAAAATCAAAATTCTCGGGAAACAGTTCTTCTAGTGAAAGTGCCGGTGGTCAAATGACATTCAAAACTACAGTAAGTAGATATTGCGTGCCTTTTGTTATTTTGAAAATGTGCTAATACTCGGCCACGATTTTGATGCTGAGAGGGGGTCCAAGCTGGTGTAGCAAGGGCAAAGGGCTGGCTAATTACGATCATTCCAAAAGAATTAGTAATATGAAATGAAGTGGCTGGGGCCAAAATTTATCAAATTTTCCCTTTGCTCCTTCAATTACTCATTTTCTCGCATGACTATTTGAGGTCAAAAGCAGCACTTGAATAACTTAGCAACAACTTGTCCTGTGAACTGTAGAAATTTAAACAGCTGGCGTCTATTGCCGAATATAAAAGCATCTATCATTTGGCCACCATGCTGGTGTGTAGGCCAAATAGTCGGCTGACTTTGCTGTTTTGTTGGTGATAACAAGTCAGGATTGGAAGTGAAATAGTGAAGAAAAGTATGTATGAAAAAGAGCTCTAGAAAAAAGAAGCAACATATTTCATGACTCAGAAAGCTACTCATATTTCACTAACCGCTTTTATACCTAAGGGAAATAAGTGAGAGCTACAGGATTTTAAAATAGGATCTTAAAATAGGAATTATACTGTACTGAACATAAAGTGAAGATTTACGGTGATTGGTTCAAGGTCGCGATAGAGTGCACATGTTACAGTAGCATGTACTATGCAATTTTTCTTGACGCAGCCATAAGCTTTGGGGGTCTGACGCCACCTTCACAGAACAGTTACAGTAGATTGTACCAGTACTGTGAGGCTAAGTCCCACAAACACATCATTTACTGTATTCCAAGGATTGAGGATAGAGTACATCATGATTAGGAATAAGGATAAGGTAAATCGACAGGAAAGGACATGGAGAAATAATGAGGGTAATATACAGCTTTTTTTATATAGATAGGACTAACGATAAACAGAGTCTCAGTGCAACTTATGTGTGCAAGGTGTAAAAACTGTGCTGCTATTATATTTTTTGCTTGCAGGTTTTCAAAATTTGGGGCCCCAAAGAAACAGTTTTTTGCCAGGGCTGGGTCGATCTCTTACTGATAATACTTCTTCACTCCCTGCTTTTTCCCTGTATTTACATTGTTTTCTCTTTTGGCTACCCGTCTTGATTGGCTTACAAATGACATATTCCTGTCAGACGGGCCTGTGCAAGAATCTTCCACGCACTCACGACTTCGTCAGCTCGCTATTTTATACAAGCACATTCTTTGAGGGGCGTCCGTCGTCCAAACATTTTTCCCATGACGGTGATTGCTCTACATTTGTATCAGTTTCTTTTACAGGTAGCAAAGCTGGCAAAAATGGTCGATTGACGCTCAGAGAATGCAAGCGACCAAAGTCGATCGGACAATAACTCTGACTTTAAGTGCGAGATATGCTGCGGCCATACCCACGGCTGACGATCATACGAGTACACTGCATCTACCGAGGGTTTGGTCATCGCCAATTTTCTCGTACTCGCCTAACCCGCGAAGCCATTTTTTACATCTAATCGTAAGTGAGTTGTTATAAATCACTCTCACAAGGGAACATCGCCAACTGTAAAGCAAGTATGGGCAAGGTCGGCTGGGTTTGGGGAGAGGGCTTGGGGAGGTAGGAGAGATGGCCAAGATGAACAGCGGCCAGGGCGCCAAGGCGCGTAGCAGCGCGAAGCGCCGATGGTGGGGTGTGGGGCAGGGGGATGTGCCCCGCCCCGCCGAAGGCGACACGTTTAGAAATTACTGCTTTATAATCCGCCTTTTACGCATTTCCCTTTTATGGAAGCTAAGCTTAAAACTTTTATACCCTTAGGTCAGGTCTTAGTTTTCAGCCCAGATACAATTTGATCGCTTTTGCTTACTTCCTTTTCTTTCTTCCTGCTTGCCCTGAGGTGGGAGGGGGTTTGAGAGGAAGGGTCCAGTGTCCTGGCCGGCCAACAGGGGGGGGGGAGGGGGGTTACCCCCTGCCCATACTTGCTTTTAAGTCGAACTTTACAAAACCGAAAATTGTAATTTGTTCCTTGATGCAACAGAAAGCTCTCTGCATAATTATTAGAGACGTCTGGCCAAGTGGTCAGCAGAGGTTAGCGTCTGAATTTCCGCGGGTTTTTAGTTTTTCTGTGGTGAGGAGCGTTGAGGACCCGAGCGTTAAGAAAAACACGCAGAGCTCTTCCCGAACTCGGTTTTTGGGTTTCGGCCTTCGAGTTGAAGCTTCCAACACTCGGGTTCTGGGTTTTTGTTCAAAAAAGTCCAGAAGAATTCAAATACTTTACTGTAATTTGAGCGCTGGCTGCAGCTGACCAGTTGGCCAGGCGCCTCTGATATTTTGCTCAGAGCTTTCTTTTGAACCGAGGAACAAGTTGAAATTTCTGTTTTTGTAAAGTTCGAATTGAAAAAGTTAGCGATGTTCCCTTGTCAAATGACTGGTCATGCTCATTTGTGTATTTTTTAGCCACCATCGACCTTATATCCCCTTCTGTGTACGCTATCGCTCCCTTCAACTTACATTCAGCCTGGATAGAATCATCAGCTGATAGGCGAACTTGCACAACACATGTGGCAAGGACAACTGAAACATTTTGACGACGATGAATACGTCATACAAGATTCTTGTGCGGATGTAGAAAGATCCTTTGTTCGAGTGATCTGTTACTCGTTTCTGCTATTGTGCAGGTAGCTAATCGATTTGTAATCGAAGTTACGCCGTAAAATAATTCCTATTGCTTTGACACATATTATTTCCCACTATAAAAAAAAATTTAAAGTTAAAAGTTGGACTAAATGAATGAAAAACATTTTCATTTTACTATTTTCTCATGTTTATTTGGATAATTCTCGTTTTCTTTGCGATTTTATCTAAAAACGCAAGATTTTTCCACGAACGGGCGCGTGAGTGGGAGCCACCGACCACCCGATCGCGAACGGGCGCACGAACAGGACGGCTTTTAGAATGAGAACATTGTGCATACAACACAACCGCGAATGGGAGCTCGAATGGGCAGCCCGTTCCTGAACGGGCCCGTTCGACTGAATGGGAGCGTTGTGCATATGGCCCCAGGTGTTCGATCTCATCGAGCAGCATTTGAACTCGTTAGAGGCTCTGGGGGAGGATATCTCAGGGAATTATCTGGTGTCTATTATCAGATCGAAACTGCCTTCGGAATTTTTGTTGCGTCTGGAAGAGAGTCGCAACGAGGCGGCGTGGACTGTGCAGTCTCTTCGCGCCAGTATTTCGCGTCATTTGATTGCTCGGGAATCCGTCGAGGGTTCTGAGGCTGGGAAGCAGAGGTCTGACTCATCGTGTAGTTCAAAGGAGCAAAAGGGTTCATTTCCAGAACAGTCAAGAAGACAGGAGTCTTCCGCTTCGTCGACATCTGCGACGGCTGGTGCTTTGCTTTCAGCGAAACGGGGTTCACCGACTCGGAACCCTAGTTGCTCATTTTGCAAGGGTAGTCATTGGTCGGAGGACTGCACGCGCTTTGCCACTGTGGACGCTCGTAAGGAGAAAGCCAAGGGCAAATGCTTCTCTTGTCTACAGTCGGGTCACTCGGTGTCTAAGTGTCGCTCGATGCGCCCGATTTGACAGGGCGGAGCAGAGTTTAATCAAACAATAATGTAATCGGAATCAATCTTGTAGCAGGGTTTAGCAATTTAGCAAGAATTTAACTAAGATCACTAGGAATCGATTTTGTAGCGGAGTTCAGCAAAAATCGCTTTACCTAACATTGTTCCTAATTGTTCTCCTTGAAGATCTAACAGGTTTGAGGTCGGACAAGATCACAGATTATCGATTTTGCAGCAAGGTCCAGCAAAACTAGCTTGATCAGAGATGGTTTTCAATAATGGTTGTTAAAGATTTAAAACGGTCGAGCAGAGTTTGCTCAAACAATAATAGAATCGAGATCACACAAAATCAATCTTGTAGCAGGGTTCAGCAAAAATTGCTCAACCCATGATGGAACAACAATGCTTTTTCCTCAGAAATCCAACACGGTCGAGCAGAAATTCGAACAAAGATTAAACCCATATAACACAGGTTCCACCTTTTTATAAAGATAGTGAAGATTGCTTAACCTAGGATTGATCTATGATAATGCTTGTGGAAGATTCAACATGATCAAGCAAAAAATTGCTCGAACAAGAATTGAACCAAGTTCTCTGGGGATTGATTTTGTAGCGGGGCTTAGCAAAAATTGCTCAACTCAATATTGTTTCTGATCATGCTCCTCAGAAATTCAACAGGTTTAAGCGAAGTTTGCTCAAACGAAAATTAAGCCAGGATTACAGAAATTCAATCTTGCAGCAAGGTGTAGCAAAAATTGCTAGGCCTATGTTTTTTTATGCACCCACCTAAAAATTCAACAAGGTCGAGTAGAGAGTTCTTGAACAAAAATTTGACCAAACTCGCAGGGAATCGATCTTATAGCAGAGTTTAGCGAAAATTGCTCAACCATGATTAAACAACAATGCTTTTCGCTCGACAATCAAACACAGTCGAGCAAGAATTAATCGAACAAAGATTGAACCCATATCACACAAGTTTCACCTTTTTTCATGAGATAGTGAAAATTGCTTGACTAAGGATTGATCCATGATAATGCTTGTGGAAGATTTAACATCCACAAGCAAAAATTGCCAAACCTGGAACTCAACCAAGATCTCTGGAGATTGATTTTGTAGCGGGGTTCAGCGAAATTTGCTCAACCCAATATTGTTCCTGATTGTTCTCCTCGAAGATCCAATAGGTTCGAGTGGAGTTTGCTCAACCAAGAATTTAACCAAGATCACAGAAAATCGATTTTTTATCAGTGTGTAGCAAAAATTGCTCAGCCTATCGATTTTTAATAAACTCACCCAAAAATTCGACAAGGTCGAGTAGAGATATCTTGAACAAAAGTTTGACAAAGTTCATGGTTAATCGATTTTGCAGGAAGGTCCAGCAAAACTTGCCTAACCTAGGATGGTTTCTAACTATGGTTATTGTAGATTTGATAAAGTCGAACAGAGTTCGCTAAAACAATAATAGAATCAAGATCACAAAGAATCAATCTTGTAGCAGAGTTTTGCTCAACCAAGGTTTAAACAACAATGTTTCTTGCTCGACAATCCAACACGGTCGAGCAGAGATTAATCAAAGATTGAACATATATCACACTGTTATTGCTCAGAAAAGAATTCAACCAAGATCACTGAGTTTGAATTTGTAGCAAGGTTCAGCAAAAATTGCTCAACCCACGATTGTTCCTATTCATGATCCTCGAAGATTCAACCGGTTCAAGCGAAGTTTGCTCGAACAAAAATTAAATCATGGTTTATGGTTGTTATAGATTTGACAGGGCCGTGCAGAGTTTGCTCAAACAATAATAGAATCAAGATCACACGGAAACAATCTTGCAGCGGGGTTCAGCAAAAATTGCTCAACCCATGATGAAACAACAATGCTTATTGCTCGACAATCCGAGACAGTCGAGCAGAGATTAATCAAAGATTGAACATACAGTATATCACACGGGTTCAACCTTTTTCAAGAGTAAGTGGAAATTGCTTGACCTAGAATTGATCGATGATCATGCTTGTTTAAGAATTAACAGGGTCAAGCGAAGATTGCTTACACAAGAATTCGACAAGATCTCTTGGGATTGATTTTGTGGCGGGGTTCAGCAAAATTCGCTCAACCCAATATCGTTTCTGATTGTGCTCCATGAAGATCCAACAGGTTCAAGCGGAGTTTGTTCAAACAAGAATTAAGCCAAGATCAAAGAAAATTGATTTTGCAGCAAGGTTCAGCAAAACTTGCCTAATCCCAGAAGGTTTTTAATTATGGTTTTTGAAGATTTGACAGGGTCGAGCAGAGTTCGCTCAAACAATAAAAGAATCAAGATCACACGAAATCAATCTTGTAGCAGGGTTCAGCAAAAATTGCTCAACCCACGATTGTTCATAATCATGCTTCACAGAATCTCAACAGGTTTGTGGAGTGTTCAACAGTGGAGTTTGCCCGAACAAAAATCAAGCCAGGATCACAGAAAATCGATTATGTATCAGGGTGTAGCAAAAATCGCTTGGCTCATAATTGTTTTTCCATTCACTCACCCAAAAATTCAGCAAGGTCGAGTAGAGAGTTTTCGAACAAAAATTTGACCACATCACAGAGAATCAATCTTGTAGCAGAGATCAGCGAAAATTGCTTAACCCAGGATCAAACAGCAATTCTTCTCGCTAGACAATCCAACATGGTCGAGCAGAGATTATTCAAAGATTGGACATATATCACACGGGTTCACCTTTTTTCGAGAGTAAGTGAAAATTGCTTGACCCAGGATTGATCCATGACCATTCTTGTTGAAGATTTAACAGAGTCTTCGATTAATCTCTTCTCGACTGTGTTTGATTTCCGATCGAGAATCATTGTTGTTTCATCATGAATTAGGCAATCTTTCTCTGAACCCTGCGACAAGATTGTTTTTACGTGATTTGGATTTTATTATTGTTTGAGCGAACTCTGCTCGACCCTGTCAAATCTTTAACAACCACAGTTAGAAACGATCCTAGATTGAGCAAGTTTTCTTGGACCTCCTTGCGAAATCGATTAACCGTGAACTTTGGCAAACTTTTGTTCGAGATATCTCTACTCGAACTTGTCGAATTTTTGGGTGAGTTTATTAAAAATCGATAGGCTGAGCAATTTTTGCTACACACTGATACTGAGTCGATTTTCTGTGATCTTGGCTTGATTCTTGTTCAAGCACACTTCGCTTGAACATGTTGGATCTTCGAGGAGCACAATCAGGAACAATATTAAGTTGAACAATTTTTGCTGAAACCCGCTACAAAATCGATTCCTAGTGATCTTGGTTGAATTCTTGTTCGTGCAAACTCCGCTCGAACCTGTTGGATTTTTGAGGAGCACAATCAGCAACAATATTGGCTCGCGCAAATTCTGCTGAACCCCGCTACAAAATCAAACCCAAGAGATCTTAATTAGATTCTTGTGTGAGCAATCTCCGCTCGACCCTGGTAAATCTTCAACAAGCATGATCATGGATCAATCCTATGTCGAGCAATTTCCACTTACTCTTGAAAAAGGTTGAACCCGTGTGATATATGTTTAATCTTTGATTAATCTTTGCTCGACTGTCTCAGATTGTCGAGCAATAAGCATTGTTGTTTTATCATGGGTTGAGCAATTTTTGCTGAACCCCGCTACAAGATTGTTTTCGTGTGATCTCGATTCTATTATTTTTTGAGCAAACCCTGCTCGGCCCTGTCAAATCTATAACAACCATAAACCATGATTTAATTTTTGTTCGAGCAAACTTCGCTTGAACCGGTTGAATCTTCGAGGATCATAACTAGGAACAATCGTGGGTTGAGCAATTTTTGCTGAACCTTGCTACAAAATCGAACCCAGTTATCTTGGTCAAATTCTTTTCTGAGCAATAACCGTGTGATATATGATCAATCTTTGATTAATCTCTGCTCGACCGTGTTGGATTGTCGAGCGAGAAGCATTGTTGCTGATAATGAACAAGGCATACACGTTCGACGTGGGCGCTGGCGTGGCACTGGACGAGTGCCCGGGGGACAGTGTCACTTGGCGGGGGCGCACATACGATGTGTACTTCTGCCCGAACAGAGCTGCTGCCACTGCCAACTTAATCATTCTGCTCGCAAGCGCCCTCTTGCTCAAGTGTGCAATATTATCAGCAGCGGCGGCCTGTTTCGCTGTTTGCCGATGCTGCGGAGCCACTGACGCAGAAAATGTGATGAAGCCAGAAGAGTGGAGGCCGACCACGGTTCAAGCTCTGGCTGCTGCCTCAGAGCCTGTACATTTTGATATTGCACATCTTGGAGCGTTTAAGCAAAATATCTGATTTTAGTTGTTGGATAATTCGTAGATGAAACTGGAAATATTGTTATTGTAACAAATCGAATCGAACTGTTGAGCAGAAAATCGAATAGTCGGGCGCCTTTTTTGCTGAACTCTGCAAGACGCCCGACTATTCGATTTTCGACATTTAGCAAAAAAAGCTCGGTATAAGTCGATTTAAAGTGATCTTGAGTGAATCCTTGCCAAAGCAATTCTCGCTTGACCATTTTAAATCTTCCTCGAGCATTATCATGAATCAATCCTAGGTCAAGCAATCTTCACTATCTTTAAAAAAAGGTGAAACCTGTGTGATATGGGTTTGATCTTTTTTCGATTAATCTGTGCTCGACCGTGTTGGATCTTGATTCTATGATTGTTTGAGCAGACTCTTTTCCACCCTGTCAAATCTTTAACAACCAAAATTAGAAACAAGCTGGGATTAAGCAAGTTCTGCTGAACCTTGCTGCAAAATCGATTTTCTGTGATCTTGGCTTAATTTTTGTTTGAGCGAACTGCGCTTGAACGTGTTGAATTTCTAAGGAGCACAAGAAGGAACAATATTGATTCGAGCAAATATTGCTAAACCCCGCTACAAAATCAATCCTTAGAGATCTTAGTTGGATTCTTTTGTGAACAATTTCCGCTTGACCCTGTTGAATCTTGAACAAGCATGATCATGGATCAATCCTAGGGCAAGCAATTTTCACTCACTTCTGAGAAAGGTGAAATCCATGTAATATATGTTCAATCTTTGATTAATCTTTGCTCGACCGTGTTTGATTGTTTTATTTCAATTTGTCAACAGACTCGTCTGGAGAAAGACAACAAAAAACTCTTTTAATTCCTCGAGCTCGCTTATAAGAAAATATTTAAAAACTGATAAAGACTTAGATTGGATTACGCGGAAGTGAAAGATTGTTGAATAGATTCGTCTAACTGACACCATTCGATATGAAGAAACTTGGAAAAAACAAGCTCTTCTACCTTTTCTTCATCCAGTAAAATTCCGCGGATCAAAAACTGTAGAAGATTTGAACTCAAAATTTGCCTCGCGAGCTGCGATAAGAGATTGATATTGTTTTCCTATCGTCGCATTGTCCCGAATCCACTCGCTGATCGTGTGGTTTGATTGATTGACATTCAAACTCGTAGTTGTATCCGGTTTCTTTCGAAGAAGTTCGGCCCTGCTTCTTTGCGTTGATTCGGCGCCAGGTTGAACCCAAAATTGATTCACAATCTCCATGATGTCTTGAAAAAGAATGGAGTATGAAACTACGATTCCCAAAATCAATTTTTAAACTTATCGTACCCGTAATTGTTTAGGTAAAAATTCGGAAAGGATCAAACGGGAATCGGTAATACATTGATTGATAGCAGGACGATATATTTTGATCTCCAGCACACGATCGTCCAATCCAACGTTGCACCCCTTCCAGGTCTTTTTCACCCAATCCAAAGTGGTTTCCTCGCGCAGAAAGATCACTCTAAATGATTAACAAAACCACTTTTTAACAGCAATTAGGGAGGATTTTTTCCAAGATTCTACAAGACGATAAAAATTAGCAGCTTACTGGTCCATTTGGGTGCCCGAATTGTGATTAAGCGGGTCTTTCGCAACGTCCTCACCAGCAAACCAATCCATAAGAGCATTGGTGGTCGTCGTCGTTGATTGAAGTGAGGAGCTGGCTGAGATGACAGTGTCCTCGTCTGGCTGGCGTTGTTCTTGCTGATAAAATCGTTGATAATTCTGCGTCATTGTCGGATTTTCCAACGCCTCTTCGCCCTCCTCGCGGATGGTCAACAGTGTCTGAGAGTCTGATGAATTCGACAAAGGCGGATGCAATATCGTAGCAACAGTAGCAACAGGAGCCGCAGACTTCGATATCGGAATAATTTCGGGACCCCATGTAGATAAAGGGTCGACTGTCATCGCAATGTTCGGGTCCCGTATTTGATCCAACCGTCGCTTCCTCGACAAAAGTTGCTGCTGCTGCTTATCCGAAGGTGAGCAACAAGGCGACGCCATATTGTTTCGATTCGTTCAAAAATGAGGAATTGCCTTTAACGATAGATATCGATGAATTTTAGTCCGAACAAAATTTCTCCCAAGCACGATCATCTTTCTTTTGTCCAAACACAAATATTTGGTTGGCGCGGTCGACAAAACGTTCGATTGGAATTATTGAATGAATTGACTTTGACTCGGCTAGTTCTTGACAACGAAGTTTTAATCGATCTGAAATCAGCAATAAATCTAAACTTCGCCCAGCTAAATCATGTTGGAGCAGTGCCAGATCATTATCCGAATCAAGAACGAAACGAATTAATTCGTGTAAAGTGAAAGAAGACATATACCTACAGTTTTGTGAACAGACCTCGAATGAGCAAATCGACACTGCACTACCAGATCTGACAATCGAACGAACAAGCAACTAACGAATAACCTTTTGGGGATGAAAACGGGCCGTTTTATAGCCAGCTGATTAGCCGCGAGCAAGGCGCGAGGCGTGGCTAGGCGAGCGGTCCAGCGGCATTGCGACACCTTTCTGTCCAGACATTGTGTCCATTTTTATGGCTACGCTGACACGTGACGTTAACCAGCGACCGATGGTCTCAAAAAAACTAAAACGCGTCCTCTGTTAGTGGACACGCATCTGTTTGCAATGAAACCATAATAGAAAGACAAAGGATGGACTCGTTTGGTTCAGTCTCATCTGGACACTGACATCTGTCTTCAATACAAGCCTAAAAGGAAATTGAAGCATTCCGTACAATTAATTAAGTAAAATGCTGGTGTGACTCACACAAACAGTCTAGCACACATCTGCCCGCGATAGAACGCTCGGTACTACAGACTTCAGACTTAAGTGTATGAATATCTGAATTACCAGTTTTTGGAGCTTGTTCGCAGGGGAAGATAAAATTTCAATAACCGTCATGTGGTGCATTACATTGTGTTATGCTGTAAATCTTCAAATTCTAGTTCACTTAGACCTTCCATACAATGCAAAGTTATCCAACAGGTATGCAGAAAAATTTAGCGTGAGCTAGAGAATTAACACCCTGAGATCACGATATCGAGTACAAGAACATTCGCTAACAGTGTCCACCCTTTCTTATCATTTCCATTCTCAGTGCATGTAAGAGTGTCTGGAAAAAAGCTTTTTTACGTGATTTGCTGGCAGCACTGCATACTACGTACATGCTTTTTTTCACTTCGCATTCCACTTCAGACTGACTGTGAGTGAGCTGTTTCACTTCACACTCAACCCTCCACGTATGCTTTTTACTTTACACTTTACTTCGCCTATGCTTGAGCTTTGCTACCAAAAAAATGACTTATAATTAGGGGTATGCTATTAATGCTCCTAGAAATAATTTTTTCTGGTCTCTAGTCATTTTGCCCCAGAAGACATGGAGGCATAGTCGTACGGTTTTCTCAAAGCGGCATTGCAAAAATTAGATTGGGCTCAAATCGAACCCAAATTTTTTCCACATACGCTTTTTTTATTACGCGCTCGCTCATCTAGTTAGAATCCCGATAAAATTTCAACTGGGTACTCAGTTCATCGTGTTTGAATTCATGGGTTATGCCACAAATTTTTCCCGCCTGTTTTCTGCCCTTGCCCGACAACGCGTCGCGCACTGGGTAAATTATTGTTTTTGCTTCGGCTTATCATTTACAGTGCACCACTCACTAATTGGTTTCTGGCGATGGTTCAAAATTTGTTGCCATAAGGGCGGAGTACAGTGTAGTGAGGTATATCGCCCAAGTGGTCTATCGCCGATATGTGTATGACACTTTCCTCCTTTTCAATACTCAACAGGCGAGTGACATAACCACTCCCTTTAATGATTCTATCGAACCGAACCAGTCACCCAGCCACCCAGCCGTCCTGACTTGGGAGAGGCAGGCCAGTTCTTTAAACCAGTGCACTGAAACTGTGGGTGCATGTAACATAGTTTACTGGCCTGGCCTAATATGGACACAGTAAACTGTAATACTAAACAACACTGCTTACCCAAAGATCGTGGGTGATATGGCCGAAATCTGCATTACTGGCAGATAAAACATGGGCACTGAAGTCGACAATCGCGCAGTGTTTATTGGATGCGACTTGAAAATATGCCAGCGAGAATATGACGACCACAACGTGACTATGACGACTATGACTATAACGTGACTATGACCACAACGTGACTATGACGTTTATGACTTTAACGTGACGACTATGACCGACTGACAGAAGCTCTTATCATTTCCATTCTTAGTGCTTGTAAGAGTGTCTGGGGAGGAGCTTTTTTACGTGCTTTGCTGTCAGCACTGCATACTACGTACATGCTTTTTTTTCACTTCGCATTGCGCGTCAGGCTGACTGTGAGTGAGCTATTTTACTTAACATTTAACCCTGCACGTATGCTTTTTACTTTACACTTAACCTCGCCTATGCTTAAGCTATGCTACCAAAAAAAGTGATTCATAATTAGGATAATGCTATTAATGATTCTGGAAATAATTTTTTTTGGTCTCCAGTCATTTCGCCCCAGAAGACATGGAGGCACAGTCGTACGGTGTTCTCAAAGCGGCATTGAAAAAATTAAATTTGGCTTAAATCGAGCTCGAATTGTTCCCACATACGCTTTTTTATTAAGCGCTTGCTCATCTAGTTAGAATCCCGATAAAATCTTAACTGGGTACTTGGATTATCGTTTTTGCATTAATGGGTTATGCCACGAATTCTGCCCGCCTGTGTTCTTCCACGGTACAGCTATTGGAACTGGTTGCTCATTCAAAAGGCGAAGTACTAATGTACATTGCATGTACATACGTAGATAAAATCGCTGGTGAGGCGAGGTCTAGCGTCGACTGCGTAGGGCATCTTTATCATGTAGCTGGCTGTTAGATAGGTGCAAATGTGGCAATAGCTCAGCATGCACATCGCAGCCATTTGAGGGGCACTCTGTTCGGAGAGCTGTACCTATCATCTGCCTTCTAATTCAAAAGACTGTTGCCTTGGTTATCAAAAATTGTGGCTGAAGCGAGAATTCTGAGCATAAATTCGAAGGCAAAAGCTGTAAGTGTCGTGCACCATGTACCGCTCATAGAAAATTTTTTTAAAGGTTAGAAATGACGTTTGTTTGGCTATGAAATGACTTACCCAATATACGCTGTGGGAATTAGCTCACCAGGTGCAACAGAGGCAGACTTTTTTGTTATCTTCCACATTCTCAGTACCATGGATAGGGCCATCTCCATCCACATCTGTCAATTACATAAGATCGCAACGAATTTTAAACATTAACCGGTGTTGCAAAAATGTGTCATCTTTCCTTTGACAGACAGCGAAAACTTGACGCCGCACACCCATCCTAATGAACTGCTGATGTACTGTATCACACTATTCACTCGGTTTCTGCTACAAATCTAATTATTGAGCAACGCATTTCCCTTTTCCAGCCACACCAAACCTTCTTGCGTTCACTATCACTTTTTGCGCACACCACTAGCATTTGTGCAAGCTGCCTGCAGGCAACTTGCACATCTCCACGCACTGTGGGTTCTTGCCAAAGTTTAGGTTGCTAACGTTCCAACCATTCTTTTCCACTGCACATTTCCTTGCGCATCAATATCCGACTCTCTCAAACCCGCGCTGCCACAACACAACTGACAACCAAGAAAAGGAAAAGGTTTCCTAGAAACAGAGCAAGCCTCTTTTGGCATTCTAAAAACCGGAAGCTTCTTCAAGGGATTTATTGCAGGGTAGGAACACTCACCAAAGCTGGCGTATTCCTGGAACACAGATTCCTAAATTAATAACAAACGAAGTTTTCCAAATAAAAACCACAAGATTTCTTAATTCTCAATAAGGTCTGCAAAGTTTTTTTTTAATCAGGTCTGCAAAGAACTAACATACAGAAAACAAAATGGTTTCGTCATGCGCCTTGTTTCTTCACCATCCTGCTCACTGCTGCATGGGCGACTGGCTTTCTGCCACTGCTATCGTTTCGCTGTGTCCATCGTTGGCCACAGCGAGGAGGTTGTGAAGAGTTTATCACGTCGGCATCGTGTTTTATTCGTTAGACAAACGCTAAGGCTCACTTAAGGTTTAAGAAACATTTAGGTATGTATAAACACGCGAGACGAATCACCAAGAAGATACAAAAACACAATTTCGAAAGTGCGAGTATAACGACAATGAGAGTCTCCTGAGACAATTGGCATCACATTTGGGTACAAGAGTGCATGAAGCTTTCTTAATACGCATTAAAAAAGTGCCTTCGCGCATTCAGGTGATGCGGCTCGCGAGCCTGACGGCTAGCACAGGAAACTGGTCTATTGAGAAATCGACTGTTTGGAAAAATCATGAAAGCCATGATGTAAGCGATAAAATTGACGCAGTTTTAGACCATTTTTTCTGCCATGTACACCCAGCACGTCTAAGCCCCACTCAGAAAGAAATAGTGAGATCATTCAAAATCAGTCTTTGAGCATAAAGCTGGGTGCATCCTCATTCCTTAAATCCTTCTCCTAGACGAGATCCTAACAAGCAGCACAATATTCCAGCACAGTGCACCACACAAGCATTGTAAACAGATTCTAGGACTGCTAGATGTACATGCCTGCCGAGCCTGCGTCTAATAGCTGCAATCACACTGCTGGCTTTCCAGACTAGCAAAGAAACATGCTGATGGATTGCTATTGCGATTCCTTTTGCAATTTACTCTCTTGCCAAACATTTATCAAAGCGCTTAAACGAAAGAGGACATGTGAAAAAAGATTGATAAAACCAACTGAATGTCTAGAAAATCACCCGATAAAGATGACGTCTGAACTGTAGAGCTTGGGTGGGTTCCTGCAAAGGGGCTCTACTCGATAGAAAGCAGCTCTTCATTGGCTTTACGAAATTCATAAACAGACTATAGCGCTCCAAACGACACGAAAAGACGAGCTTATAGGCTTCCTAGAACACAGCAAAGATAGCATGACTCATGATTAGACACAACAAATGTGCTAAGGCCAAATAAAAATGAAGGCGACCATATTCAAATAGCTATGCGCGGTAAATATGTGACTAACAGTGTTCTGATCACTACAGAACAATTTGAATAAACCAAGAGCACTATCACCGGGCACCTTTTCAGCGTTACAATAATTCTTTAGAAGAGACTATTTGAAGCACTGCGCGTATGTGCTCTTGAGAACAACTAGAATTTCGAAAGTGCTCTTTGACTAACCGCTCGCTAAAGCGCCTACTCTAGTCCGAAAAGTAGATGAAGCGATTATTCGGATAGCGGGAATGACCCAAGTAATATTTGTAGAACTGAATCACCTCGAGCTAATTACAGCGTGCCTACATCGTAGAGAGACCGAATTCCGTCTCTAATGAGGGTTGCACTAGTCGTTTAGAATTGATCGGACAGCAAGCTTTTGCACAAATTTTTTAAATATTCGATGAGATTAGAATGGGTTGATGACCAAGCGCAGCATCCGAAATTCGAGCTACGGGAGGACACTCTGCGTATAGACCACTTTAAGAATTTTACTTGCGAACTTCCTAAACTTTCTTCTTAACGCCCCGATCATCCTTCTGGCTCATTTTGCAACTTCGTGACAGTGCTCTGCGAAATGCATGTTCGAAGATAACGTAACCCCCAAATATGATATTGTACCAGATAACAGAATCAGCGAGCCACACAGGTGAATATGTGGGATTTGAACGAGGAGGCTTCGAATCCAGACGAAAAATGCAAGCTTGCTTTTTTTCGGCTTTATATTCAAGCTCCGAGTCCCAAATCTCGTTCTCAAAAAAATTGATTGCTTTCCGTAGTGGCTCTCCCAAACTCGACACTGAGCATCCAGAGAACAAAAGAACAAGATCGTCGGCGTAAGCTTGCAAAAGAAACTTCGAGAAGGCTTCACGAAATTTCACTAGCAGCTGATCAATAAGCGCCACGAACAAAATCGGTCCCAGGACAGAGCCCTGCGGCACACCAGACAGTAGTGAAACGGTGTGAGAAGTTGCATTTCCTGCGACAGTGACCTTCAAGATATGGAGCCAACCACCGCAGAAGACGGGGTTGCAGATAATGATATTGTTCTAGCACTTTTAGCAGTCTTTTATGCTGGACACAGTTGAAAGCTTTTTTCAAGTCAAAGAACAACACATTGAGACGTCGAGCTGTTTCGGACCCTCCAGAATCCACAGCGACGACCAGATCAGGGCGTCGTTAGTCAAATGACGTGGGCGAAAACCATGTGAGTTCGGAGAACGCTGCACTTAGGATCTTAAAAGGCGCTGTATGTGCTTCTCCATAACTTTCGATAATATCGGCAGCAACGATTTCGGACAGTGGTGAGAAGAATTGTGATGATCACCAGATTTTGGAGCTGAAACAATCTTTGCTACCTTTCAGGCAGATAGGAAATAGCAGTCTTGCAATGATCGATCGCACAGTGATGCTAAAGCAGAAGCAATGGAGGGTGCAATGCCTCGTTAAATGGGGCCAGTTAATCGATCTATTGCAGGAGCACCACTAACGCGCGATGATTCCACTTTTCTTCAGGCAAACAAGATTGATACTCCGCAATCCAAGCGATTCTCTTCGTCCAATGCGGGGGGGGGGGGGTATATACTCGGAATCACCCACGACATTAAAATTTTGAGAAAATGAATTTTGCAAGAAATTAGCCTTGTCGATTGATAAGTGAAGACGTTTCCCAGACAGATCGATCAGGGTTGGGATAGATCGATCTTGGAGAAAACCGACGGAACGCATGAAGTATTGCTGATGCGAGCGTGCATCTGTGAACTGCCAATGAACATAATCTTGCTTTGCTTCCTAAACAGTCTTTTTGGCATTCCGTCGCAACTTTGAGAACCATCCAAAGTCTTGAACATCATCAGTTAATTTCCACCTCTGATTAGCAGCATTTCTCTCACGGATCAGATGTAGTAATGATGAGGTGATCAAAAAAGACTGCTGAGAAATACTGGGAGGAATCGATTGATATACTGTACCACAGTAAAGATACGATCCAAAAACTGATCGCTAGCAGAGTCCACATCTAGTGCGCTGTTCACCAACTAAAGATTCACGCTCTCATGGATTTTTCTCATCTATCTCATTCAACTTCACTCGCCGCAGTTTCCAGGCGTATCGACGATCAGGTGCAATGATCTGTGGGCTCAGGAAATCTCGATCGACAAAGAATCATGGTCGGATGAAGAAATGGGAGAGTCAATATAAGTCGGGATGTGGCAATCAGGACTGCCAATGATACTGTTGATAGATCGAGTAGAGTCCTATTTTTTCTTGTAGGACCCTTGACAGTTTCAGTTCCAGACTGCTTAGACTGCTTCTCGTTTTCTCTTAAAGACTCAAGAACAAGCTTCTATTATACCACTTTTCTGATTAATTTTTCACTTTCCTTGTTTTCAAAAGCCTGATGGAAGTTTTAAAGCAGATTTAATAGGCCTTCTTTTTATTATGAGACACAGGTATATTATTTTTCACCTCTTCTTCAAAATTAGCACCTTTCTTGTTTTTAAGGCATGGCACCAATTGGAAACTATGAAAAATAATTTAATTTATGGAATCACGATCATTTCGTGTATCGCAAGAAGCATTTCTATAGATAACGAGAGTTGCATCGAAAAGCAGGATGATACAATTCTGTTTGCAAAACAATTCCTGCCGAATGTGTGCTATTTCACCATAAAAGGGGCGTTAGAGAAACTCAACGCAATACCAACCAACGCTTTTGTTCCGTATTACGGATTCATCAACTTTAATTCCATGGAGGCCATCCGACTATGCTGCGAGCATAAAGCTACATTACCGATTTTTCATTCCGAGGAACAGATGAAATTTTTGGGAAAGTTTTTCCTAGATTATTACAGGCATGCAACATCAGAATTATTAGCAATCTAGTACGCATGCCGAATGAACGCTAGCTAGCCTAAAATGGCTGGGTTCTTGCTAGGTCTTGAGGTATGTTAAAGCGTTTAGTACCCCACGACAAAAGTATCAGGATCTAGCCCAGGCAGAGTAATAATTCACTCTAGCTCAGAATGTTGAATGCTTCAAGTAGATATTTCTGCTTGTGGCAGCACACCTGCAAATACCCTATGTAAAATCATTTTTCTCAATGCTAAAACTTCAGCTAGCATACTTGCTTACAAATAAACGAGTTTGAACTTTCTTGGTTTTTGGAAAGGCACCAGAGCGTCCACCACTGCCTTTGCAGTTTTTCTGAGCCGTAATTTTAGTTTCCGAACAGTTCGTGGCTGACCACAAGTACATAACCAATCATTGGCGTTATGAGGACGTGGCTCGTTATGAGGAGTGCGTTGATAATGACGTCAAGTAGGAAACGTCAGTTGGTAAGCCTGTTGGACATGATGAGCAACCGCACAGCACTCGTTTACAGAATTCAGACATTCGATGCGCACAAGCAAACACCATGCACTCTAAATGACAATGCATCAGCTGCAGTCAACCTTAATGCGCGTGAAGAAAACTGGGCTTGAGCCAGCAAAAGGTAAACTGACAATTCTCGAGGCCCACCAGGCAGATATTGGTTAGTACCACGAGGGTGCTGTGTCCTAGATATGAGAACAAGCCAACTTCCTAATCAATGCAAGATACAGAAGCGCTGGTTGTAATGAGGAAAAACAACACCGATGTTGAGTTGCTAAGCCTGATGCATTAGCACATGACATAAAAAAAGACATGTACCATAATTGTTGTACTGACGACACCAACACGAGCAAAGCTTTTTTCCAACTTCTTATTGAAAAACCACAGAGCACGAAAAAAGGACTTGTCTTTCCGCTCGTTGCAGACATCGTCATGCCTTGTTGCGAAAGCTTCGGAACTGGTGAGATTTGAACATGAAGATAGAAACACCGTTAGATTGAGAGGCGGAGGCAACGGTCGGTGGTGGGTGCCAGCCACGCCCTAACTCGCGCGCTCGTAAATAGAAAAGAGGGCTGACCGAGGGCGATGGCACGGGCCAGCCCCGCCCTAACTCACGCGCGCGCGCTCGTTAGGGCGGGGCTGTCTCTTTTATCCTACCCCCGGCCTAAGCCTGAGCCCAAGATTATAAATGCGAGAACACCATCCCCAATATTCGCTTGAATTCACCGAAATTTATTTTCACAAATTATTATCCAGATACAACTTTGCCAAAGCGGCCCAAAAATTACAAAATACATTATATCATGCACGAAACTTTCGACCACAAAAATTGCCAAATAATATCAAACCATTCATTGATGCATGCCAAAGCGTTGTTTATGGGCCATTTTGACGTGCGTATATAAGCCTCCTTCCACAGTATTCGTACACGCACTAGATTCCTCATCAACAAAATGGAAAAACCTGAAGCTGCCAAAAATCGAGTTGCGACTTTAAATTAGGGGCCCATATTCACTCACCTTTCGTTTCTTGCCAGTGCTGGAATCGACGGTGGTCTTCAAATGTGTTCCCTACCTTGCTGCTTTATTTTCGGCCTGAGGCAGTAGGAGATCGTTCAAGTTCATATCTGACTAATTTTTGCAAGAAATCCACGCCAGTCAACAGAGTATCGTCAAATAAATTTTTCAATCGATATTTGTTTAGTTTTTCTATTTGAGCCAACTAATCATGAACTTATCCGACGAACAAAAACCAGGCAGGGCCACGCCGACCAAGTGCGCACCAAGCGTCCGTTCGTATCTAAAAGCAAGCACACGGCTAACTTAGTAAAAGTCGATACACAAGGTTGACTGTGGGTAGAGTAAAATAGTGCCAACAAGTCAAGGTTACTTTCTTTCTAGCCCCCATATTTGACAGGACCCCCTCTAAATACCACGAGTTCATGGACGCCTTCAGGGCTTGTGTGCATAGTCAGGAGGATCTCTCGTATTTTTTAAACTTAACATACAATGTCCCACCTAAAAGAGGGAAGTCCAGTGCTAGGACAGCTAGGGCTATCGAAGGGTTATCTGTCATTATTAGCACTAGTAGCTATGGGGCGATAGACCCGACCCGTCCAAGCTATCCCACTGCTGGGGAGTAACCTAATAGAAAAGGTGTGTGTGTGTGTGTGTGTGTGTGTATAGTTCGCAGTAAAAAAAATCGTGAACAGTAGGGTTGCTTATGTAGAAAGAGCCGCCACATAAAGTCATAGTAGAATGATGTACGATGTGTACGATTCTAAAGCGAATTTGCGTTTTGGCATCCATGGACTTTTAGATTTGGAATTCCTTCTAGTCCCAGCAGTATGAGGTCAGTTTTCTGCATCTTGCGTGTTACGGTTGCTACTTTCTTTAAGCGAATACCCACCTAGCTGGATATGAGCTCATCACGCGCCCTCTAAGGAACAAAGGGTTAGCTGTGTCTTTTTTCTACCTGGTCATTTTTAGACCATTAGTCTGAGGCGTATGAGCGTCCGAAAAAAGCTGGGAAGTGTGCTTTGCTCTGTGTTCTGATACTTACCGTGGCTTTGGCGGCTGCTTGGGGAACTTGGGTTAGACAAAAGCGCGCGAAGTGCGTGCAATTTCTCCAAAAATTTGATTTTCGCAATTTTTAAAATAATGATACGGATCTGAGCATAATATGGTATGCCAACCTTATTTTACATAGGGACTGCATACCACAGCACTCTCACCTTCTTCAAGGTTACCCTGCCCCCCCCCCTCCCACTTCCCCGTGCTAGTATAGATTTAAGCCATTTAAGCTTGTTTAGTACCCGTATCTCATTTGGCAGCGTCCATGTCATTGACCAAGACCATGCCATAACTGTCGGGCGTTGTTCGAACCATCGGGCTTGGCCCACTGGAACATTCCGCCTAGATGCGATATAGCGTTCTCTCCCAACATCGGCAAAGCTTTTTTCAGTTCCACGTTCACACATGGCACCTCACCACTTCGACTAAGCATCTGTTCCCAAGCAGCCGGAACTGATGACACCATTTAAATGTATCTGAAATGAGATAGCTCAGCTCCCACTTCAGCTAATAGGTCACGCCATGGCCAGGGGCGTCCTCCCATCGGTCAACCAGTCAACCAATCTCGCCAGTGGCCCATTCTTAAGCCATTCGAAGTATATGGACTTTTCCAATCGACAAGAATGAAAAGGTTGTTGCACACAAGTCAGTACAGCTGGAGAGTCAAAATCCCGAACTGGGAAGTTTTCAATCCATAGAAAGGCCTCTAAGGCTCCGGCGTAAAAATCAGGGATCGTAACACCTAGGAATGATAGGGAAAAGTTACGCCTCATCAGAAAGGGCGGGCGGGCTCGGGAGCCGCCTTGTCCATGGAGCGAAAGGGTCGCGCAAGAGTCGCCTAGTCCACGACAATCTTATGCTGACCAGTGTCGCCATAATAATAGGTGCATTTATTCCGCCTGCATGGATCAGCTGAACGTGGATGTCACATCGAATTTTGTGGCTGGAATGGTCACACAAAAAATCCTTAGACAGTCAGCTTTCCGACCATTCCACTGGGGTGTGCATATTTATCATTTGATAAACTTTTAGTGATCCCAGCAGATTGTTCCATACTACCACTTTCCAAAACGTAGTCAATCGTGTTCGGCGCCAATCTCTCACCTGTTTGTTCATGGGGATTATCTTGCGGTCAAAATTTCTCTTTTTCATCCCATTAAAGTCATAAACGAGGTAAATACACCAGATTTTAGGCTGTAAACCTTTGCTATCCCATCTGGTAGAGCGACGAGTTCTGGTCTCGAGGCCGAAACAGTCTGTCTTGCGTTTATTTAACTTGAGACCTGAGACTAGCCCGGAGTCATTCAGAGCACCTGGGGCCTCCTTCCCTGCCGCTTCACCATCCAAGAAAGAGACTCATATTACCAGCAAACTGGCTACCAAATATTCGTTACAAAAGGCTCGAATGCCTCGGAAAGCAGGTACAATACTCCAGTACAATAGCGAGGAATTCAACGGCGATTACGAACAGGTGAGGGGACTGGGGCCATTCCTGACGGATTACCCTCCCGAATTGAATTTTTTCAGATGTGTACCCATTATTGACCACTTCGCTCGTGGAGCCTGAGTAGAGAGACTTGACTGCAGCGATAAAACCTTGGCCCGAAGTTCTTGGATTTGAGAAACAAAAATAGAAAATCCCAGTTAACAGTGCCAAAGGCTTTTTTTTAAGTCCAGAGACGTTAGCAGACCTGACCCATTTGGGTCGGCACGATTAGCCTCAATTACATCCAGCGCAATGCGGATGTTCTCACTAATACATCTGCCAGCAACAAAGTCAGTCTACTTTTATGATTTAAAGTGCGGATGTGGTTCTCTTATCCGAGTAGCCAGGGCCTTAGCTAATATCTTGTAATCATAGTTCAGCAACGTTATCAGCCTCCAGCTTCCTAATTCAGAGACATCTTTTCCTGGCTTTGGTTACAGCGAAATAACGCCCTGTTTCTGCGAGGTAAGCATTATCGCCATTTTCCAACCTGGCCTTGATTGAGTGAACGAACGGCTCGCGTATAATTTCCCAAAAGTGGCAATACGACTCAATAGACAGACCATCCCGACCGTGGGCTTCACCAGAAGACATGTCATGTAGTGCCCACGTGCATTCCAACTCAAGTTAAGGCTGATCAAGTTTTTCTTGGACATCGTCGCCAAGCTTCCTGATGTCATCTCTGGATACGCGATTCAGCCAGTCCGCAACTCCAGATGTAGATACTCGCTCTTGCGCGTACAGCTTTGTGTAGTAGCCGTGTAGACACGCAAGAATAGCCTTCAGGTCCATCAGCTTTTCCCCCGAGACTGTCCTGATCTTGGAGATGGTCTTTCGTTACTGCACGACGCTTTTCTAGACCCAAAAAGTATTTGTTCGGCTTTTCGCCATGTGCAATCCCTCTCACTCTCGAGCGCAGCATGGCTCTCCTAGCGTCCTCGCCTCCAGTTTAGCCCCGGATTGCGAGAGCAGATTGCGTTGTGATCGCTTACATTGCACCTGGAAACTGTACTGCTTTGATGAATCCAGTATGACCATCTTTATGTAATCTTATTCATTCTGAGATTCTCAATTCGCGGTGTTCAACAGAGCTTTCTCTATCTGTCCCATGAGCAGAAACTGCTATTCTTCATGATCGAGGATAAGTGTGTTCAAGCGCCATATACCTGGGCCGCGCCGGCGATATGCAGGACCCTTAATTCGAAACATGGTAGCTGCGTACGTCGTGTGTAGCTGCGGGAGTGCTGGAGCTCTGTGGGATGTGGTCACTGCAGTTAGGTTCTATAACATGAAATAGCAAAAGCACAGGAAGCTTGATGTTTGACGCATTGACTGTGCGACACAGTCGTGATACGCGCAGTTGGCATTGGATTCATTGACCTACAGTTTGCAATCTTAACATGTCTAGAGTTAACATAAGGGACTGTCCATTAATTATATGCACAGTTTTCTTGAAACACCGAGCAAAATACTGTGCCTCTACCGGAACAAGCGCATAACGCCGCAATGTGAAGACTGGTTCCATGCAAGCAATGCAGCAAATGCTTCTATGCATTATGAGAGTTGGCAAGCAATAAATTGGCCACGGTATATCTTAGGCGAATGAATGTCAATGCTTTGGAAAAGAAAAGCTCGAGGACAGGGGAAATTTTCCACATGATTTTTGGCGGCAGCTTTGTGTTCTGTATTCCTGAGCCCTAGGCCTTGGTCCATTTCATGGACCTTTTTAGTGGGTTGTCTGAACATATAACGCTAGGTGTGTCACGCCCACACTGCAAAACGGACACGCGTCTATCCCCAACAACAACCAATTCGCGTCATTTTTAGGTTTAGCAATAACCCTTAATATTCGAATAAAACCAATTTTTTTAGGTTCAGCGTACAAAAGATTATAATCTGCCACACGAATACTACTCAAGAAAACACCGCTCATATATTTGGGGCGATGGTAGTAATATTTCGTATGAACCCAGCCAGTCGAGCAATAATGACCCTCACAAGTATGCGCGTGTCTTAGCAGGCATGAATGAGGATGGCACTTTTTGGTCAGGATTATCATTTTCAGATTTGGCAAGGATGAAAAAACCAGTTGGCCTTGTGTGTCAGATCAGCAGTGAGAATGAATACGCATACGAAAATTTTTGCTTCAAAAACAAATCGGCTAAACGTGATTTTCATTCAGTTATTTATGCGCTGTCAGTAATGTTGATTAAAATAGGAAACATTATGTGAATTAAAACGATCCTGATGATATTCAGGAATAGCATGCAGTTCTCTGTCAGGGTGTCTGGAGTAGTATACTGGGAACCCCTGGGGGCGCATTCTGAAGAGTATTCTCAGGTTTTGGTGGTTGTTTTGGTTTTCGTTCTGGTTAAATGTGGGCCCCCTCCCCACCACCTAGCAGACAACGCGTCGCGCACTGGGTAAATTATTGTTTTTGCTTTGCCTAAGCATCTCCAGTGCACCACTTACTAATTATTTTTTAGCGATAGTTCAAAATTTCTTGCCAAAAGGGCGGAGTACAGTGTAGTGAGGTCTATCGCCCCAGTGGTCCATCGCCGATATGTGGATGACACTTTCCTCCTTTTTAATACTCAACAGGCGGATGACATAACCACTCCCTTTGATGATGCAGCCAACAAGTTTGTTGCCTATCTCAACAAACAGCATAAGAACATGCGCTTCACTGTGGAGCTGAAATCTGATGCCTCTTTTTCATTTTTGGGGATCTCCATATTGCGATCACACGGGGGCTTGGCCCCCCCACCCCTCCAAAAACTACCTCCGGGGGCCCCCCCACCCTTTAAAATAGCTGCCCACCAATAAAAAAAAAGTTTGTTCGTCCCTCCCCCCCCCCCCCCCCCACCTCCCCCCCCCCCCCCACCCCCCCCCCCTCCCCTTATAACAACACAAGGACCACCACGGCGAGATGGTATCCCCCCCCCCCTTATGTACAACTCCTTCCGCCGCTCCCTCCCCCCTCCCCCCCCTCCCTCCCCCGCACACAACCCGAGCCCACCCGCCCCCACCACCTCTATCTATCTTCACTCCTTCCCCCCCCCCCCCCCCCCTCCCCCCTCCCCCCTTCCCCCTTCCCCCCCAACCACACCCACACATCTCTTCCCCCCCCTCCCCTCCTCCTTCTAAAATTTGTGTTCCTCTCTCCACCACAGCTCCCCCCCCCGGCCCCCCCCCCCCCCCCTCCCCCTCTCTTCTTCCTTTCCTTTTCTTTACGTTACGCTAATTAGACATAAGCGAACACTACACGCGCACACTTCAGCACACCAACACCCCCTTCCCCACCAGCCGACACGGGCAGTGCCTCCCCGCCCCCCCTGGCTCTCCTTCGCCTCCCACATCAGTCAATCACTGCGGCACCCTCGACTCACTCATCACCGCCACACCCCACAGACCCACACCCATAAAAAAAAGAGAACAAACCCATACCACCACACCACCCTTTACCCTACCACAACACAAAACACAACAACTACACATCTCTCCCCATACTTTATCACCACCTTAAAACAAACACACATAGCTACCTAGCTCCCTCCATAGCAACAATTTTATTTAACCCGAACAAGAACCACACAAACCCGCTACCAAACCCGCAATCCCCCCGCCACCCCCCCCCACCCCACCTTGTCACTACGACCTCACATCACATAACCAACTCGTCGACCCAACAAACTATAGACCATTTCACAGTTTTGTGCGAACACACAATTCGAATTTCCCGCCGCCTTTTTTATTATGACAATTAGACACCAATATAAAGTCCCAGGCCTCCAAGCCTGTGCGCGTGGCCCGCCAATGTGCAATGTAATGTAATAAATAGAGAAATGAAATGAAATAAAAAGAATCGGGAATGGAGCAGATATCTGTCGGGTAGATTAGTGACTCTGGGCGTGTTGTTATTCTCATTTTTCATGATAGTCATTTGTCATTTGTCATGATAGTCAGAAGGACCAGAAATGTTCTTCAGCGGTGAAATTCGAAGAGAGGATCGTGATACGAATTTTGGTATGGCTACAGCAGCGACAGTTTGAGGAGACTTTGCGTTGCCTACAATTTGCCGACTAATGGGACAAAAAAGGAAAGGGCCGCCCGGCTTTGCTTTGCTTATGAACTTGGCTACGAACCAAAAAATCAAACGGATTATGCGAAAATTGTAGACGATGAACGGAAATCAAAACTGACAATCGGCGATTATTTTATTCCAGATCCGAAATCAATTCTCAGTCAGGATTGGACCCCACGACCACCTGCAAATCACTCAATATTCGAGCGGCAGCACATCGTTGATTATTATTTGCGCAATCCTTTTTTAGCGCCAGAGGACATGAAAGACCTGAACAAGTGAGTGTTTTGCGTCTTTCCTTTCGATAATTCTGCCAGCATTCAGTTAGGCTTATGCTGAGGCAGGATGAGATGAAAAATTTTTAATTTTTTTTGTGAAAATTCATTGAATTGGCTTTTGTTTCAGATATGCAAAGACGAATGCGTACACGTTGTTAGAAAATGGCCGAGTAGGAAGTATTAGGTGCTACGAAGGAAAGGATGGTCCGTACATAATCGTTTCCACTACTTGCCAAGCGAGTATGACATTAACCACCAGTTACAATGTTTGGATTGCGCTCAACCGTGACTCCGCTTATATCTATACGGGATATTGCAGCTGCATATCTGGGTGCGTGAGTTTAATGTGCTCTCCTGCAAACTGTAGCGCGGAATGAACTTGTTCTGTTTTAGGCTGCCTGGATTTTGCAAGCACTTGTTTGCTGTTTTATTTGCTTTGGAATTTTACTCTGATACTGGCGAGTCGAATCCGAGTTGTACGTCTCAGCCACAACAATGGGGCCAGCCGTCTTTAACTTCCCACGCTGCTCCTACGCCAACGAGCGGCCTGCGACTGAAAAAATCAGTGTTGGACCATAATCCGAAGCGTGCTTTAAACACTCCAGCCAAGCGTAATTATGCCTCGACTTCGTCCTCAATAGCGAGCGACGATTTTAATTATTTGGTGCGTACGCTTGGTGAAAAATTCTCGAATTGCGCCGTTGCTGTTGTTGAGTCAACTATTAATCGTGGGCTTTCCGTCCGCACGCTAGCCAGTTTTGTGAATGAATGGAAGGCGAAATTGGACTTGGCTTCGGATCAGAAATGCGATGGATTAATTCAAGAAATCGCCGATTACTTTACCACAGAGCGCGTTGCTTTGATTGAAACGGAGACCCGCAACCAGTCGACCAACGCCATGTGGTTGGAGCATCGCCTGTATCGCATAACGGCATCAGTTGCGGGAGAAATTCTGAAATCTATGGGGAAATTTAGTAAATCGGCTTCTGAAGCGCAGAAGGACGATTACTCATTGTATTTCTCGTCTCTGAGCTTGGATGAAAGACAAATGGTCATGAATAAATTGTTGCCGGCATCGCGGCTGAAGAAGCTCAGTGGACAACTTCAGCTAATCGATGTTCCTGCGATTAGATATGGTCACAAGAACGAGGGGAAGGCCCTGGACGAGTACCTGCGTAAACACAAGGAACGCGGATGTGCTGATGCGATCATGGAGAAATCAGGTGGGCTGATTGTCTCCTCTGAGTTTCCTTATCTTGGTGCATCGCTCGACGGTGTCATGACCTGTGGTGAGCATGGGAAACCGGTCATCGAAATTAAATGTCCTTATCGATGTCGTGATGACCAGGGAGTATCGCTGTTTGATATTTTGAAGGTAGATGAGGAAACTGGTCGGTTGAAACATAATGATCATTATTGGCAGCAAGTTATGCAAATGGGCATTTCTGGTATCCCGTGCAATGATCTTTTTTTCTGGTCTCCGCGTGGTACGTTTTGTGAGCCTGTACAGTTTGACCAAAAAGAGTGGGAATGTGCTTTAGAAGATCTAAAATGGTACTTCAAGAACGTGATGTTGCCTATGGTTTTGCAATAAAAATCAGTCATGACAAACAAACGACATGCAGCAACAACCTGACAGAAAATGACCAATATGAAAACTTCTCAGCGCACTAGCTGGTCCTGCAAATTGACAAGTATAGCCACTGCCTTAAAAAACTTGGACACACCAGGTATGGTGTTCACAGGCAAAACCCCACTAAGAATGTGATACGTTTTCATTCGCCCGATAGCCCTCTCGACGTGTATTCTGACATTGGCTATTCGTTTAGTCTCCACAGCATCCTCCATGTCAAACTGGTCAATACCAGTGGCACCCGGAGGCACGTTTATCTCGATGCCACGTCGAAGTAGCTCGTCATTAACAGTAAACCCACGATCACCCAGAAGCTGATCGCTTCCCCGCAGGAGTTCGAGGAGACCGCAGTGGTTGAATATGTAGTTATCGCTCGTTCGACCACCCCACGAGTCTGACACAAATCCGATGTATCCATTGGGCAAAATCGCAACCATGACCTTGACCGTATTATGCTTTTTGTAATGGCTGTAAGTAGCCACCTTATCGGCCGCAGATTGGGGCTTTTGGATAAAAACTTCTGTACAATCAATAATGCACCGTAATCGAGGGAACATGGCGGCAATATGGGGCGGAGACAACAATCTGCATGGAAGCGGGTCGGGCATTTTGATCATCTGATCCAACTGGCGGGTGAAAATATCTAACCAAGTGTTGAAAATCATTGACACGTTGCCGATCGACCAGCCAAAAATAAATGAGAGAAGCTCGACCGTTGGATAAAGCCGCAGTCTCATCAGAAAAAGAAGAAATTCATGCATGTAGACTTTCTGAGACTTTTGCAATGGCGTCGTTCTGTTCTTCTTTTTCACTGTCGTCGATGACCCTCGCCAGTATGTGGATGAACGAGCTACAGGTTCCAAAACCTTAAAAATCTCCTTGAATATTTCTTTCCGCACACCAAATAAGGCTACGAATCGTTTATCCGACATTTGGTCGATTTGGAAGTCTGCTTTCGCCATACCTCGTTCTCCATCTTCCTTTATGCGACAGATCCTAGCTTTGAGCCGACGGTTTGATAGTGCTACCAGGTCGAATTCTTGCTGCAGCTTGGAACATTGTTCAGTTGCGCCTTGGAGTTCTTTCTTTAACGTCCAAATTTCCCACTCCTTTGATAATGTTAAATGATCTGGGGTGCCCACAGTTTGATCACGACCACGTTTGCTTGGAATGGGCGATGGACTTTTTATGACGGTGGAATCAATGAAAGCTGAGGCTGGTCGTCGATGCTGGACTGGACTGACACACAAAGCTGCCTGTTCATGAGCAGAAAGTGGTCTTGGCCGAGGGGCCTCAGCAGCTCCCGCAGAAGCCAAGATGCCTTGTTTCTGGGGAGGCCTTCTTCGAACCACTGAAGTATATTCGTCACTGTCCATTGAGACTTCCTAAAACAGATCCAGTGAAAAATGTGAAAATTTTCACAACTTACATCACTTGCGATAAACGCTGAAAACTACGAGCACCCACTTACCAAAACAGTGCGAGGACGCAAGTACTGTCCAACGGAAAATTTGCTGCTCGAACTTGCTGTTTCTCCAAAAACTTCCTGATTCGAATGTATGACGCTGCCTCCTACAAAACAACCTGCGTTAATTCCAGACTGCCTAACCTCGTAATAAAATATATGAAGTATAATCATGAAGTTTTTAAAAACCCCCACAAAGCTTTGACTTGACTGAAATTTAGAGTGCTTTTCGCCTCCTTCTGTGTCGGACCACATCGAAAGTACTAGTTTTTGTTACTCGTTTTATGGTATGACCCATTGGATGTGAGGTGTTTCAATTTTGGACACTTTGACAAACACTTGAAAGAAAAATATACGTACATACCGTAATCTTCGTATACATTTTCATCGATTTCTGTCTCTCGACTTTTCTCTAGACTTGCCACGGACATAATCGCCGAAGTCAAAGCGTTGGCTAAACGGGCATTGACAGATTTACACGGCGGACTAGACATGCCGATAACCGATTGCTTTTCTATAACATTACTGACATGACGATTGAGAATTAGATGAATTTCCTGGTCGCTACGTCCAATGTTGATGGTCGGCACTTTGTGATGGCTACCTCGCTCGCTGCCAATATCGAAATGCCTCGAGCAGACACCGTCAGAGGGCTTCGGCTGATAGTTTTCGGACAAGTTCAAAAGGACTTTCCACACTAATAAAACATCTTGGTTCTTCGGAAACGTATGAATCATAGACCCTTTCGTCTCAAACGTACATTTGCAGTGCACGCTGTCACAAAAATGACGGGGGCACCAAGCGTGGCCATCTCTTGCAATGGTTAGTCGAAAAGCTTTCTCTTCCTTGGCCAAATTGCATCCATTGACTATACAATGCCTAGTAGGCATTTTCAGATAATATTACAAAATCCGTCAGCGAAGTACAGCCTAACAACGCTAAATCCGAACGAATGAAGAGCGAAAAAAGCAAACAGAAAAGAAAAGAAAAGAAAGGGAACGAACGTACCATCCACGCACGAGCGCACAGGCTTGGAGGCCTGGGACTTTATATTGGTGTCTAATTGTCATAAGAAAACGGCGGCGGGAAATTCGAATTGTGTGTTCGCACACAACTGTGAAATGGTCTATATTACGTAAAATACGCCCTTATGGCAACAAATTTTGAACCATCGCCAGAAACCAATTAGTGAGTGTGCACTGTAAATGATTAGCCGAGCAAAAACAATAATTTATCCAGTGCGCGACGCGTTGTCGGGCAAGGGCAGAAAACAGGCGGGAAGAATTCTTGCTAACCCTAATTATACAAAGATGACCTGTTACCTCTTTATAATTTTTTTTCGTTTTTCTAAGTCGAGGGGCGTCTAATAATAAAAATGTGGATGTAGGAATAATTTTATTTTTTATCCCACCCTTTTTTTTTTCTTTAGCTCTCTTTTCTACGGCTCTACTTCTCTTTCTTCTCTTTTCTATAACACGACAACAGACTATTTAAATTATTTTTTATCCAATCCCTTAATTCTACTTTTTTTTTATTTTTCTTTCCTACCCAAGTAAAGAGGTAGGTGATAGTAAAAAGCATACGTGCAGGGTTGAGTGTGAAGTAAAACAGCTCACTCACAGTCAGTCTGAAGTGGAATGCGAAGTGAAAAAAGCATGTACGTAGTATGCAGTGCTGACAGCAAATCACGTAGAAAAGCTTTTCCCCAGACTCTGTTACATGCACTGAGAATGGAAATGATAAGAAAGGGTGGACACTATTAGCAAATGTTTCGGTACTCGATATCGTGATCTCAGGGTGTAAATTCTCTAGCTCACGCTGAATTGTTTTGCATGCTTGTTGGATAACTTTGCATTATACGGAAGGTCTGAGTGAACTAGAATTTGAAGATGAACAGCATGACGCAATGTAATGCACTACATGACGGTGATTGAAATTCCATCTTTCCCTGCGAACAAGGTCCAAAAACTAGTACTCAAGATATTCATACACTTGAGTCTTCTCCCAACTCGAAGATGTCGCCTGTGCATTAGGCAAGACATGGTCGTGGGTTCACATTCTCCACAGCAAAAACATGTGAGCAAGTCTCGCTCAATATCAGCTGGTGCTATGTTTATTTGCAATAAAAGATGTTTGTACTTCGAAGAATGCGAAATCTTGTCTAACCTACAGTACCTGCGTGATATGCATGCCGTTGGAGCGGATTTGCATCGTGTTAATTCGGTGGTAATTTTCTTGCAGACTGCCTTTCGCTGCAAAATCATGAAATTTGACAGAACGAGTCAAGCATATGATACAAGCTTAGCCAAGCCGAGTCGCGTCCCGACCAGATGTTCGCTATTCCGCCTGCTCACATGACAAAACGAGAAATGCTATCTATACACGCAAACCTGCTCAATACAGTATGGTTTGTCTGCTAGACACGGCAAAAGTCTATTGGCAGACTGCATATTCCACGATTGTAGGACAGATTTGTTTGCAAATGTCCGGGGAGAATGTAATAAATAAATACATTTTTGTGCTATGGTTAGACCTAAGACAAAAAGTGAATCAAGAAAACACTATAAATCTGCGGTTTCGATGAATGAATAAAATGAGAAAATTAAAACGAAAAATTGGATTCCTGATGGCGTTTTTGAAGACGTTTTGGAGACGTCAAAGATTTTGAACTACCAATTTTTTCTACGTTTGTTTTTCCTTTTTTGATATTCGTCGCGATCAAGTTGAAACGTACGTCTAGCGATATGACTCAAAGTATAAGTACCTTAATCTTCGCGTGAATGCCAGCATGACCCCAATACCGTGTTTAAGAAAAAAGATTGTTTCCGTCACCGAGCATTGAAAAAAACATGAAAAGGAAGGATCGAAGGCTGCAAGTGGCTAGCGATTTCGATGCTTTGCCGTGTTATGTTTTTCATTTTTGCTAACGAGTGGCGAATCCAAAAAGTCGATTGTCCTTGTATCTTTGATGATTGATAGATTTACACTTAGCTTTCACGCTTAGCTCAGCTGTACATCATCAAAATTTTTTTTTATTGTTTTGTCGATCTTGACTGCTGTGCTTAGATTTTCTGTTTTATTCAGATTCTAATGACCATTGCAATTATTTGCTCATCGTTGTCTAGAAAATTTGAGTTGTTCCCTTTGAAAGCTAATTTTAGTAAAACAGCACCAGGAAAGTGAACAGCATCCACAAAATGTAAACTTACATTTTGTGGATGCTTTTTTACTTTCCTGGTGCTGTTCTACTCATATGAGCTTTCAGAGGTGAAACTCAAATTTTTAGGACCCCGCGTGGGAGCTAGTTTCTAAGTTACAGAACCATTCAGCGGGTAACAGCTCTTGTCAATATAACGAAACTGGTGAAATTAACTGCATTGATCAACTATGCGGCGGTCATGCAAAAAAGCTTGCAGCTGGATGTGTGCAAAAACTGAAACCAACGTGCCGTGCCGTGTGTGCAGTTCTGTTTACACATTTTCAAATTTTTATACGCACATCTGCTTTTTTTTGACAAAATGACAGGATTAAAATTCGTGTGCGCAATCGGCTCGCTATGGATACACCACAACCTTTCGCGCCAGAGTTGCTGGATCGATTGCTTAGACACAATATGGTGCTAAAAACGCATGTCGCGAATGATATTACGTATTTGTGACACGAATATACATATATGTACATGATATCACAAAAGAGACAACGGCACTGAGAAGAAAATAGGATGAATTGAGCCGTTGCCAATGGACACTACGATTTGTTGAATGAATAAAATATTCAAACTTCCCGCTCTTTGTGAAAGTTCGCAGGTTGGTAAGGTACTATAGATGTAGGCGTGAGTACATTATACACAAGACTATTTCTCACGCACAAATATGAAAATTAGAGGCTTTCCAAGGCGATATTTTCGTGTAACACTCCTTCCTTTTGCGCATGTTGTGTATCCATGCGGCTGGCAGCCTAGATGTTGTTAAAATTTTTTTGTGATTTGGTTTTCTGTAGAGTAAGCTATTTTTTTTTTAAGATGGGGTCCAGGTTTTTTCTGAACGTTTTTCTTCTATGTTATCGTTATGCCCAAACAAAAAAACAAAGATCAAGTCGATATTCGTCATTTGAACCGACTTCACTGAAATGCTCCGCAAGAAACTTATTTTTTCCAAGTCCTGACAGGACTTTCTGTGCCCCGTGGAGTGCATAAGTGTCGTTACTTGATTTGTGGCCAGACGTGATGGTAGCGTCTGTCACTGCTCAATTTATGTCTGTTTCGTTTTCTAGAAATCTAGTCGATTTGCTGATCACTATGGCCGAGAGGTATCAGTGTCACTGAAACTGTAACTGTGATTCCCTGTGTCACTCTTTCTGCTGGTCTCACTCTTTTGGAATGTCCCCTAGTTTTGCAACTGGTCCTGTTTGTTTCTCTGTTTCGCATTTTGGCCAGAAGATTAGGAGTGAAATAAACGTACAGTAACTAGTTGCTCGGCAGGGTTTACTGCTCTACATTGTCGCTTTCTTGGCAAATGCTGTATGGCATACCATGACCCTTGACTTAAGATCAGTTAGTGGATATCGCATTATCCACCTTCCTTTCTTTTTCTGTCATATCTGATCACTTTGTTTCTCATCCTAGGCTTAGGCTTAGGTTTATTAGCCTGGTATTTTCTCGATTTGCATAGCTATCGAACAAGAAGTTGTTTCTGTCAGTCCTGTTTTCTAAGCGTCCTAGAGTCGAAGAGCGTAATTTTGCGTGCTTTCAAAATTGTCGATGTCCGTTTTCAGAATGGGATTCCACGCCTGACGGGCATATTCCAATTTTGTACGAATGCACGCGGAGTTAACAGTTTGCATCACGTTTGGCGGAGCATGTCTCTCGAGCCGTCGACGCAGCACTCCTAACATGCGCCGCGTGCGTGAGCAAACATTGGTGACATGTTCTGAAAATTTCATGTCACCAGAGAGAGTCATCTTCAAAGAAAATACCGTATTGACAAAGATAAGCTTCTGCCCATTGATAGTGATCGGAGGTGTGCTGCTTAGTGCACGAAGGCTGTACCGAAAAAGAATGGCTTGGCTTTTTGATCGATTAATAGACAAACCGACTGATCGTAACCAGTCCATAACAAAGTCAAGGGCAGGTTGAATCGTGCTTCCAGCTTCTTCAATGTCTCGAACGAGAACCAAAAGACACGTATCGTCCGCATAGCACTGCAGGCGTAAATCCGAAAACTTTTTCATAAAACTGTCGCAATAATGGATAAATAAAGGCCACAAAGAGCAACGGGCCAAGAATACTGCCCTTCGGCACACCATAAACCACTCGTTCGGTTCTCGATGCACAATCCTTCACGCTGATGTATTCTTGATGATTTGATAAATACGAGTGTAGCCAGTTGAGCAGAGTCGTAGGAATCTGATGATGCCTTCTTAGTGTCTCTAACAAAAGTGAATGCAGGACGCGATCGAAGGTTTTTTCAATATCCAAGAAAATACCAGTCACTGCAGAATATCGCCGTTGACTAAGCCAGTTATGAATTACTTGCGTACAACTAATCAGTGCCCCAGTAGTCGATTGCCGTTTACAGAATCCGTGCTGATGTTGGGACAAATGAACTCGAGGACGAAGAAGACGTTCAATATGTCGTTCGAGTACTTTGGACAGAATTGACAACAGTGAGATCGGCCGAAAGTTCTTCACGTCAGACATTTTTTTTATCGTGGAATCGGAATAACCTTAGCTAGTTTCCACTGCGATGAGAACTTCTCTTCCAAAATTGATCGATTAATTGAGGCAGTTAATGGCCCTGCGATTGAGGGGTCAATATTTTGTATGATTGATGGGGATAAACCGTCGTCGTCAGGAGCCTTTTGACATTCAAGACGTTGCAGATCACAGAGAACCAAAGGGACCGTCGCCAAATAGTCGCAAAAATCCTCTGGATCCTTCAGAGGATGACTAAGGGAGCCGTAGTCGTTGTAGTTAAAATTGTCAAGAAACTGAGTTTAAAGAGCATTTGCTTTCTCCCCTGCTGTGATTAATGGGCGGTCAGGGTGGACAAACAACGTTGGAATTGATCGGTCGTCTGGTGTTAGACGATGATAGGCAGACCAGAAATCAGTGGAGCTCAAACAATTTGAGAATGTAGCAGAAATGTAGTTAGATTTTGCTTCTTTAATCTTTTTGCGACACTGACGCCTTAAGTTTAAAAATCAGTGATAATCATGGGTCGATCGATCTCATTTCCATCGTATATTTGCCTTATTCTTGGTCCGAATCCTAGACAGCACCTCACTAGTCATCCATAATTGACGATTTGCTATCTCAACAGTCCGCTGCAACACTAGTTCATAGAGAATATTGGAAGTCTTAGTCGTCAATAGATGGCAAGCCATGTCGATAGTCTCGGCAGATTTGACCAAATTAGTACAGTTCGCAGTAGCAATACGACAGTTTACAGTCTCGCAATCTACATCTCGAAGCAACCATATTTCTCCCGAATCTTGATTCTGGTTTCGACACTTTAAAGAATGGAAAACCTGGATATCAATGAAATTAAGATCAGAGGTAGAAATGGGCGGACAGACAATAGTGTGGAGGTGACGAGATTGGTCACCCTCAATCACCAAGTCTAATGGTGATTTACCCTGGCGCGTCGGGTCCACCACAGTTTGTACTCCTCCAATATCGTCAATAAGGCAACAAGCTTGGGTCCACAGCAGTGACGCAGTAAGCCAATCAGCGGTTGCAATTATCCGAGGCTGACTGTATGTAGGTTTATGCATAAGCACATTAGGTACCTACACTCTGCTCCATCATATCACCTAGCCAGAGGAAGCAGGAGATATTGGCTTATTATCGCTCGATGAGATGATAGTTCAGAGACTGACAGCAGTAGCGATGAATAGGCAACGGCAAAGTCAGCTCAAATCGATAACACTGATTTTGCTTCAGCCTACGCTGAACTTGCTGGACGTATATGAAACAGCAAATGTGCTCATTAATTTCAGCTTAAATACAATTTAAAAAATCGGCCTGAGAAAAAGCCAAGAAGCCTGGATGAGTGAAGTGTGCTCTAGTGAGGAATATAGGCTTATAGGCAAACCACAGAGAAGTACAAAAATACCTGATCAAAAAAAATTATATCGACCTATCCCTGCTGATCGTGAGTTTGATGGGTTTTTTTCTAGAGCATAACGATGAGATGGGTGGGGATGAGGGTATGGTTGTCAGTTAGAAAATACTGTGCGTCAGTTTGTGAAGTCATTTGTTAGCTAAAAAACCTCCTCAAAACTTACCAAACTGCCTCTACAAACTCTTAAAACCTCCTTAAATTCTGGTCTAGCAAGGTGCTAGGAACCATGCTAGGGAGTACAGCATGTTGCGGTGTGGTCTGGGGCTGGTCCCAAAGTGGCCATGGTAGCAGAAAAAGGCCCCTTTTATGTACTTCGCTGAATTGCTAAATGTTAAATCTTTAGAACAATAATGTGATTCCGCGAAATATGATTTTCGAGAAAATTTCCTCGATCTTGCGTCGAAAGTGAGTGAATTCAAGAACGACCAAAACCTCACGGACGGTTTGGAGAAATTCTTTGCAAGAGCGAGTGAAATGGTCACTGCCAGCCAACTGTCGACGCTTAGACTTAGGCTTAGGCTTAGGTATAGGGGGTAAAAATGGATTAGGAGAACTTTCTGATCCTTATAAATCAGAGATGAGCGTAGCTGCAATTTGTAGAGCTCGTCGAGCTGTACAACATATGTCACTGGGCAAACTTTTAATCGGGCAGTTTTCGAGTTGCATTTTCAATGATAAGAGATACAGAGGAGATTACATATTTTGGAGAGGAGATTTGGCTAATGACTCCTTTGTTAAAATTTTATCAGGACCATGACGTGGAGATAAGAAAGATTCACGCAGTTGTTCAATTTGACAAAGAGAATGCCTTCAAATGGTTTGGTCAGAAAGTTACTGAGGAAAGAATGGAAGGGGACAAGAATAAGGCGGCTATGGGGATTCTGGCTGATGTCTACAAGACTATTGGCAACAGCTCTTACGGCAAGACCATCACAAATTTGAAGAAGCACATGAATGTTCAGTTTGTTGATAAACAGGAAATGACCAGCCTTCACAATGATCCTTATCACCACAGGACTGAGGAGGTGAGTGACGACTGCTTTGAAGTTTATTTGAAGAAAAGGACCATCAAATTCAATTTACCCATGGTCATCGGGTTGAGTGTTTACGCCTACGCCAAGTTGGAAGTGTTGTCCTTTGTATATGATGTACTTTTGGTATATTTGGATAAGTCTGACTTTATGTACTTAGAGTCTGATACTGATTCTATCTATTTGGCATTGTCTGCAGAATCTTTTGAAGTGTTGGTCAAGGCTAGGCTAGTTGTGGAGTTTGAAAAAATTAAGCATTTATGGTTTGTGCAAAATGATTCACAGAAGAGGGTGCCTGGCCTACTGAAGGTTGAGAAGACTGCAGACAGCTTTATTGGTTTGTGCTCTAAATGCTATGTGTGCGATGAAAGTGTGAGAATGAAGGGCGTACAATTTAGGAATAAGGATATTATGAGCTTGGATAATTTCTATAAAGTATTGTTTGATTTACCTGGGGCTATGCGTGAGGCAGTGAATGTGGGAATTAGGCCAGTCAAGAACGATGTCCATACTTATGTACAGTTCAAGCAAGGTTTGACTAATTTGTACGTTAAGAGAATTTGTGCCCCTGATGGCAGCACAGAACCTTTGTTGTTGAAAAGTGTTTGTTGACCGGAAGAAAAACTCTAGCTGACTTTGTTTTTATTGTCTGACGTAAGAGCAAGATCATAACGAAACTTAATGACCATAAAAATCAGTGGGCTTTTTTGAACGAGTGCTGCGACGTGTACTTCTGTCCTCTTGACCTGTCGTGTCAGTCGAACTTGTGCTGGAACGGTTTACCAATGGAGCTGAAGAATAGAAATAAAAATATGGTAGACTGCACAGACTCGAGACATACCATCATCTTTAGATTCGCTAAGGCGAAAGCCAGGATTGATGACAACCATGGGTGCCCCGCCATCATTTTGAATGGGTGGGTGAAACCTGGTGACAATGGTTGAAGTAAAGAAATAAATGCGGGCCAACAAAGTTACACTAACTTTCTTTTTACGATGATAAAAGCCAAGATACCAATGCTTATTAGTGCTAGAACACCAAACACTGAACCAACAATAATTGCCGTTCTGAAAAAACTTTTTTACGCCAATAAAAAATGAAACAAACGAAACTTACGTGTGTTTGGTCTCCATTTGTCGTGTGCTATTATTTTCTGATGTGGTCGAAAAGATGAAATCGGAAGTAGGTGGCATAGTGTTTGTCGTGCCAGAACAGTTTATGGCCATAGGAAGGCAAGGACACAGTCCCCGGTCCATCACTCTAATTGGTCTTCTCTCATTTGTCCAGGCTGAGCAGTCTGTCACTGACGATCCGTAATCGAGGGTGATGCTTTGAATGGTACCGGAGCAACTTTCTTTCTTGTCAGCGGCATAGGAGATACTTCCACGACATCGAATTTCAGTTTTGCCGCAGTAGCAGGCAGCGGAAGCCGTGCTGATGATAACACTGAGTAAAATGGCTTGTTTGAAAACCATTTCTTAAAGTGTATTTGCGTTCGGTGAAAGTAGGTGCCTTATATGCATTTGATTAGTTCCATTTCTGTGGGTACTTGAGGAGACACGCCATATTTAATGGTTTATTCAAAATGTCAGCCATTTTACAGAGACTGGCAAAATATGATGATGATAAACACTTTCGGGTCCACCATCAGATTGCAACAGGGTCGTAAATTTTTTGGTGTACATGGGAGCGTGTGTGGGAATAGAATTCAAAACATATCGTACGTAATCAATGACATGCGCACCAACCACACCATCAGTAAAGACCACACGGTTATCAGGATTTATCGAAGACGCGATATAATGCATTATGATAGCAGCCCTGGCTCGATAAGCCTTTGGTAAAAGATTAATCAAATCACCAGTTTCATTTGGTTTTTCTTTCGGTTGAGCTTCTGCGACTTCCGATATGCCTGGTGGGGGTTGTGGAGTTGGTGACTGATTTATCAAGGGCTGCTGTTGTTGATCTTTCAGTCGCCTCCATTCTGCCACGGGCACCAATACCATTTCTCTCGACATAAGGTAAGGTTATTCGTAATAATAATAGGACGAATCGAAACTCTTTTGTTTTAATCAAGTGCCTTTTTCTGGCCAACGTCTCGTGACGATTGGCCAAGATGGACAATGGGCGTCTGTACTTGGTTAATTTTGCTTTATCTGTCTTGCTGACATTCAAATTCTCGTTGTGTAAAATGTTCAGGGCCAACTCAGCGATGGCCTGCACCAAAGGGTCGGAGACTTTTGACAAAATTTGCTTGACGACTTTACTAGTAGAATAGAACAAAATTTTTAAATCACGTGACAACAAAGACGTGAGATGGCTCTCCATGACGACAGATTTCATAAAATCTCATCAACTTATATAAAAACATGTGGATAATCATTCTCAGTGGGTAAGATATCAGAGAGCACAGCTAATTTTTCATCGGTACTTGGATGTAGGTTGAGAAAGAGATAGCTGTAAGGTTTGTCTTTCGTGGCTTTGTTGTAAGCATCCAGCAAAAAGTTTGGTTTCTGCGGCCAGATTTGTCGGGACAATTGTTCAACCACGGCCGCCATCCTGGGTGACTTGAAAAGAACTACGTAATGCGAATTTCTAGTCACGCAGCGCATGACTTTAGAATCATAGAAAAACGATTGGGTTATGAATATGACATTGATATTTTTATGATGCGACTTGACACAGAATAAATCCACTAAATCTTTATTTTGGGCCAGTGGCGGGAACAAATCATCTAAGACCAACAGCGAATCCGAATCTAACTCGTCTATGCTTGGTAATCCTTCTGAGAACTTGACTCCATCCGCCTTTTCCATTTCATCAAACACGGGCTGCCACACGGCATAGTGATAGCAAACGTTCTTTAAGATAGTACTGAGCATTTTGTCACGATTTTTTATCAGCTCCATGACAAAGTGGGTTTTGCCGCAAGAAGTGCTGCCGGCAATGGTCGTGGGGAGAGGGGTTTGCAAAAAAAACATGGCCTCTTTCCCCCGCGACAAGACAGTATAGGGGTGTCGTCATGGGTGTGGGTGTGTGTGTGTGTGTTTATATACACAAAAAAAAGGAAAAAAGGGGGCCACCCCCCTTTTTATTGAGACATCAGCATTCCCTGAACATTAATTTTGATAGTGCGATTAAAACGCAGCAAACACAAAATGACCAATGGGCGTTGCAAAATAACAGAACTGTCATAGTCAATTTTCAACCGTAGGTTGCCGTACTCGTTGGTCGGCTTCAAAGTACTCCCACATTCGTCAAAGCGTTCCAAGTTAAAGCACATGATGGTTGAGTAATTACCATAATTTTCGTAACTGATTTCTGACATGCCCGCTTTTTCCAGAGAGCAGCCCGAGTTCAAAAAAAGTCCAAGTACATGCGCACATAATCTTTTTTTACAAAGTCACACTGGTATGGTGCTGTAACTAATAAGCCATTTTTCTCCAGGGCGACGTTTTTCATATTGTATGGCTGGAACATGAACGGGTTGTTGGCTATGGGTCCAGCGAAATCACGTTGCATTAACTGCACAATTTCCAGGCGAGAAGGCAGTAAGCCCTCATAGATGCAAGCGTCCACTGATAAGACATTTTCAGGCACAATCAACGGTTTAAGAATGGTGTCATTGAAGCTATAGGCGGCCGGCGTGGTCATCAGTCGTCGTTCCATGGCTGCAAAGGATGTGTCGTGCAGTCTGATGCGGCGGACGTGCAAATAGGCCCGTTCAATGGTAACTGTGAAATCTTCTTTTTTAGCAGGATCTATCATGTACAAAATGAAGGCCTTTGGATCTCGTCGGAACAGGCGAATGACCATCTCGACACCCGGAATCATATATTTACGAATCTTGAAAAAGTCCAGCTGAATAGGCCCGATCAGGTGCCCAGTGCCACTGTCATAGTATGGCTTGAAGGTGTTCAATAATTCGGGTGAGAGTCCTTGCAGGCCACCATCGTACCACCCACTGCTACTCAACCACGATTTCCTTTGATCATACGAGTAATTGGACAAAACATCCAAATAAGCACTCCAGGGCAAGCAGCTGCTGTTTTGCAGAACCAGCTGATTGTTTAAATAAACAGTCACACCAGAAAACATGGACATTAACACATTTGGTACCAAGCCGATCTGTTTTGTTGTGGGTATGCCTTTCTCCGTTTCTTTATCAGTTACATACTGAATTTTCATGTGCAATTCCAGGAGAGTAGGCGACAAATCAGTGAACCAGTTAGGGATACTAGGGATACGAAATTCCAAGGCAGTATTTACATCATCATTAGGCAAAGATACATTGACAGGTATAATTTCTTTACGGCTCTCTGCCACACTTCTTTCTTCTGGCGGATCAGAGAACACGTCCAAGTCCACAGTAGTATCTAGTCGATTCATTTTTTCTTCTGGGCCTTCTTACTCTTCTTGCTAATGCGTTTGCGTTTCAATGAACGCTTTCGAACCACCGACTTGGAGGACCTTTGAACTTTAGGCTTACGAGTCTTTTTCTTTTTAAGTATGGCCGTTTTGGAAGAATTGGTTTTGCCAAACAAGGAAAACAAGTGCAAACGATCAACTGGCTGGTTAGTACGAGCACGAGGCTGCTCTGCCATGACTATGAAACATGAAAATATTTCGGATATTTATTTCTACACTGCACTTTTCGTGCTCCATCGAAGTGAGAATGAGAGTAAAATTCAAAACTGCTCACGAAAATGTAAAACAACCAAAGGAACAGCATCTAAAGACAAGTCTTTTCCATTGATATCAGTGATATGACAAGTAATTGTAGAAATATTGTTAGCCATTAGGCGAACGTAGGTACGCTGGGTATCACTAGGGACACTAGAGTATACGCCCACCACAGGCATCATTCTGTCATTATACAGACTTGGCACCACAATATCAGTACACACTAAGGCGACAGGCAAAGATGTTGGTATATAACAGGTAGCCAGCGTAACTTCATACTTGTTCATATCAGTTAATGGCTCACGCAATACATTGCTAAATAAAGTATGACTATTTTGCGGGAAAGCATGCTTGCTGCCCGAGCTAGTCATGGACACTGTAAAACTTTTCATAATTCTTCTTCCGCGTCTGAATCTTCAGTGACAATATCGGATTCTTTAATCCAGCTATTTTCCTTATACCCTTGCCACTTGACCAGCAGCTCACGTTCACCAGCTCTGTTGGTTCGTCGCCGTAAAATCTTTTCGATGCGATAAACGCCAGTAGGAGTTACTTTTTGTAATTCTTGGGTGTAAAATGTACCCTCGATAGGACCAGTCTCGGAAGCCAACTTGTACACGATAGGCTTTCGACGCACAATGGCTCGAATCGTAAAAATCTCCTCAGACCAAGTGGCTAAATAACTTTTATGGAAGGGATGCCTCTCTTTTGCGATCCGAACAGAGTCACCAATAGCGAACACGGGTTTCTCTTTGGGCTGGTGCTCAGGATACACTTTCCAATTATCAGGATACAAGTTCTTGAAAACCAAATCACTGTTCTCAGGCGTGACATTATTTGGCGCCATTTTGATGACACGGCTAACACTATTATTATAGGACTCGACCAAATCAGGCAAAACATCAATATACCGCCTGGTTAGGTTATGCAGCAGGTACTTGAATATTTTTCCTTTTAATGTTCTGACTGCCCTCTCGGCCATACTGGCTTTGATCTCGCTCGAAGTCGAATACATGGTGACACCCATCTTTCTGAATAGATCTTTGACTGGCTTGTTGTAAAATTCAGTCCCACGATCGACCTGCAAGGCTTTCGGTCGATTTCTTTCGTTGGTGTAGACACTGATAAAAGCCTCAGTCATGGCCTGGGCGCCCTTGTTCCTGACTGGCACCACCCACCACTTTTTGCTGAAGGCGTCAACTAGGATCAGCAAAAATCGATACTTGTCGTTCCAGGCTGCTAATTTTTGCATGTCAGCTAAATCCCCCATATGGACATCATTAATTCCCGAGGTAATGACGCGATTACGCCCGAAATGTTGTCTTTTAGGCTTGACCAAAGTATAAGAGTCAACTCCAGAGAGAAATTTACGTACATCGTCACGTGATACCGCAAGCCCATGGTCAATAGCAATTTTGTACAACTTTTCCACACTAGCAAAGCCTGCCGGACTTCCGACGTCAGTATACAGCTTTAGCAGTTGGTCTTTCATCATGACAGACAACATGACAAACTACTACACGTTCAGGTAATTTCTACAAAAAACACCATCATATCTTTTGAGTTCTGGAGCCTCCTCTTCTGACTTCTGGACTCTGCCGGTGGGTTCTTCGTCTGTCGTCTGGGTGGCAGCTTCTTTCTTAGGGGCTGGTAATCTAACTTCAGGCTTTTTCTCCATGACCAAACCCAGGACTAAGTGAGTAACCACGCTTCCGTCAGTCACTGCTATCCACTGCAGCTGATTCAAACGACATTTGTGCCGGGGGCCTCGCATGTTGAAGCAAATAGTGCACTTGTAATGCTGCTTCTCATGTCTTCTCTTGTTGTGGTTGGAGCGCATTTTCTGACAATGCTGACAAAAGTAGCATTGCCCGACCATGTTGGACAAAAGTAGAAGCACCAGTACTCAGTCTAAGATCATGGGACTCTTTTATAGCAAGTGAAAAGAACCCCTCAAAGTACCCCTCATCCGAAAAATATCTATAAAAGAGGCCTATAAATCATGAAAAATCATTGGTCATCTTTGCTTTGTTATTGAACGCTTGATCAACCCTGATCTTCTCAGCATAGCATCACAATTTTTGTTATTGTTTTACGAAAAATGGAATTCAAAAAATTTAATCATAAAGCTTTGGACGCCTACATTAACTGGGTAAGGAACAACCATAATGTGGAGCTGAAAATGGAAGACCCACAAAAACTGCCAGAATTCACCAGTTTATTGGCTGGAACTCCAGACTCCATAATGAAGAATCAACATGGAGGAAAGTGGCCAGTGTTAGTGAAGTCTGTGTGGCAATCCAGTTTCAACAAGGCTCAAACAGTGGAAGAGATAGCCAGGAAAAGAGGCTCTTTTTACTTGGAGCAAGACAATGGAAAGTGGAAAGTGAAAAAAATAATCCAGTGTATTTTTCTTGTATTAATGTCATGATGTTGCATGGTTATGAAAATATGGACCTGATTTGTTACAGTGACAGGAATGACAGCATTTTGGTTGTATCAGTTCAGCTGGACAGAGAAGTCTATGCTAGCAGCGTGGAATCTTTAAAACAGTTTCTGCAGCAAGGTATGGATTGTGTTGATTTCATGTTCAGACAAGTCTGAGGTGAATGATGCAGTGGATATATGGGCATGATATGACTGTTAAGTAATTTTTAAAAAAATGGTTCAAAATTTATTTTCAAAGACACGCTAAACGTATTCTACTGACAACCGATTCAGTACCACCTGTAAATGAGCTACCGTAAAAGGCATGTTAATACGCAATCTTTAACTTTGAATCTTTTCAAAGCGACTTGTCGTTGGCATTGCGTTGGAGTCTTCAAAATGCATCTACGATAAGTCGCATACAAGCCTCCAGTTTCATTCGTAAAACAAATGTGTTCGTTTATAGCGGGTTGCAAGGTTCGATTACAGTAGTGGTAGTAGTTGCGGTTTGACTTGGCGCCTTTAAACGCTGGCAAGAACGGTAGAGTGCTGGCCAAAATGGTCGCAATTACGACCACAATCAAGCTGCCTATAATTTTTTTCTTGTGCTTGGCACGAAAATGTATGCGGCAGCTATCATTGACTTCCTTCTTCTGTGAACTTTCCTTTTTTTCCCCTTTTTTTTTTTCTTTTGTCCTTCTCTCGGGCCGCGGAAGGATGAATGACCTGCCTTTCCCCTATCACGGCGCCCACTGCGCCTGTCACATCTGCCACCGCGCCGAACCCGCTGGCCCTTCACCTATTCTCAGAAACTCTTTACACCCTGCCCAAGTCGCTCACTGATCCAATCGCTAGCGGTAGTAAAAGATCGATCATCATTCAATCCCTCGCCTGCCGCCCTACATCTCCCCCTGCCCTTCCAGTCTCCCAGCCCCCCCAACACTTTATCTCCTAAGCGTTTGAGATGTTTCACATCCATTCCTTTCACATCGGCTACCAGCAAAAACTGCTTGTTTTTGAGAAATTTATCGACTGATCGCTTCATAGTTGAGGCATAAACGTCGGGTGCTGGTGTATTGCCGTCAACGCACCATGTAATCAGATCATTGACTACTTGCCTTGTGATTCCAATTACTCTTGAAACCATGCTGCTTCAAGCGTCTTCCGCTCTGCAAAAGAAATATACTTTATCTTGGTTCCGTCTTACCTCGTGATATACAACCGAGGGTAAGTATTTTATCATTCGCAACCATACCGATACTTTACGTCGTCCGAGATTAGCTACGCGTAATCCTAGCAGGGCATATTTTTTCTTTGTACACATC
>JASANH010001325.1:0-61367 GCA_030248295.1 Mesodorylaimus sp. YZB2_4
GAAATTGGCCAGCATCCATTTGAAGCGATTGCAGCGCGGGTTGGACGACCATATGTTGGGTCTGTCCCTGTCGTTGCCGCACCCTGGTTCCACTGCACGATATTTGCGGTTGATCGGAACGGAGATGGCTCATTTATTTTCGTTTGGATTGATCTTCTTGAAGTATCAGTCCCGCGCCTACACGTCTCGATTTTCCGACTTGTTTTCGACTGCCGTTATGGCTGATCCAGACCGACCAGGTTCGTCGATTGCGATTCCCGCGTCATTGCGACTGATGGATCACTTCATCGACGTCTTGCGGTCCCCTGGGACGACGTCCGTGTTTGACCCATTCCAGCGATTGAACGACACTGCGTATTTGATTCCGGAGGGGTATCCGCCAATGCCCGCTCCTCCGCAGACTCCGCCGACCGGTAATTCGAGCTGCGAAGAGGGCGAACTGTCTGGTTCCGAACAAGCCAGACGTGATCGGAAGAGACGTCAGCGGTCCCGTTCCCGTTCTCGTCAAGCCCCTGATCCGCCGGGTGGACATCGGAAGCCACCCCCTGGGGGTGGTGCAGCAGCGTCGGGTTCGGGCGCCGGTTCGTCTCGGTCAGGCTCGATGGTTTTCTATTCGTCGCAGCGGCATTCGTCTTCGTCTTCGACGCACCAGGGGTCTGGACAGCACTATGGTACCCATCGTCCGGCGTTGCCCACAGTTTTGGAAGAATCGGTGGACAATGTGTTGGATCTGTCTTCCGGTAAGCGGGACGGTGGTTCGGGTTTGGTTGGTTCCGCACCCCCAGTGGTCAATGTCCAGGTGGGGGGGGAGTCATCCCTGCGGATTTAGCTTCTCTGGAGGATCTGGCGGGGCTTGCCGATTGCGATTCCCCTGCCGATCCGGTGCCAGTTTCCGTGCCTATGGATTTCACGGTGGGCTCGGTGAGTGGACCCTTCTCTGCTCCCGACTCGACCACGTTGGTGCCGCCCGCGTCTGGACAATTCCCTCCGGACGTCGCGCGGTTCGGCCAGGGCAAGGGCCCATTCCCTCGTTGGAGCCGGGATGAATTTTTGGCCATTCCCGTGCCGCATCCAACTATTTCTACGCCTACGTCGTTAGCGGACCTGAACGGTGTTCCCTTCGGGTTTCCGATGGTCGCTCCTCTACAATGGCGGAACACGTTCATGGTCCCATTGTGTTTTGGCCAGGATCTGTCCCAATACGTCTACGAGTTATTGTTCGACTGCCCGGCAGCGGTCGTGGTCCATGGTGACGGTGGCGTCAAGCGATGGGTAATTCGTAAGCCCTTCTTCTATTTGCCGCACTATCCTACGGCATTCCGACCTGCTTTCGACATCGCTGGCGTCCCAGTGGACCAACCGTGGACGATTATGGATTGGCCGTCGCGTCAGCTGTTTGCTTCGTTCGACGATTGGGTTGGTAGCCTTTGCAGTCATCGTTTCCTGGTGGCGCGGGCTATGTGGATTGCCCGTGTGCAGCAGCTGTCGTCGGCCCAATTGGCCATGTATTTTCCGGATCCGGCTGGTGGTGGATTCCCATTTTGCTACGACGAATCATTAGTTTCGGACGTTCAAATGTCGGCTGATGGCGAGGAGTTCGTCGCGGCTCCGGTGGCCGGCGAGGCGATTCCTTGCCCGGCGCCGATGGTGGAATGATTCGTCGTGAGTTGGGCTAACAGGGTTGTGGCTAATTGGATTAACCCTGTGTGTGAGTGTTGCGTGGGTATTTTATGGACTGAACTCTTTTCGGTCCTGTTTTCTTTATGGGCTAGACTATTTCTGGCCCAGCCTCAGCCGTGTGGTAGATTTTGTGGGGATTATTTTCGATTTGCTGAGGTTTGGTGCTTTATTTGCCCGCCCAGTCTTTCGTCATCTGGACTGGGTTTCAGGATTCGGACTGCTCTGGTTCTCTGTACACGCCGAGTTTGCGCACATTCTGGGCGATCCCTGGTTGTGTCGGTGCACGATCCTTGACCCCTTTTCGGGCTTCAGGGTAGTGCATCCACTACGAAGCGAGTTCTTCTTTCATCTACCTTCCTTATTTCACAAACCCGGTAGCTATAAATTTTCCGCTTTTCCTGTGCTTGTTTGACCAGTCGAGAAATAATGATCTAAAATCAATCAACACGGAAATGCTCCTTTGCGAGGGATTCAGTTTTTGACCGGAGCATGAAAATCACAGTAATTTTGAGCGCTTTTTTCGCTTGGGCCAGCAGCCCTGATTCAGTGGCCGCAGTCTGGCTGAGGACTGCAGGCTAGTAAGCACGTTCCCAGAGTGCGCCTTCCTTCGACGACAATTTTGAAAATCTTCCGCTGGCTTGCGCACCTGATACTGTCAAGTGGCGGACGCCGACCGAGTCTGTCTAGTTAGCGTCAGTAAAAAATCCTATATTTGAAAAACGAAAAAAAAATTGAAAAGTACAGTCTGAATCCGCACTACTGCAACAATTATCTGTTAATACATCTGCATGAAGAATCTTCTACAAATCCAATAAGTGACCGCCATCCCGAGATTACATTCCGCTAGGCATAACATTCACGACATTCTGTAGGTCCAGCTGGTACAGCACAGCGTATTGAAACTTGGTGTTTCCAATGTTTATTCTTTTATTCAACTGCCTGAACCTTATTTTTCACAGTTTGATACTTCTCATTTCTTACACATCTATTACGAAGCTAGTTTTCCACTTTGCAGCTCTCACCAAAGCATTTTCCCGCAATCAAGGCCATCCAATCTTTGCAATCCAAGGCTTTAAACTGGTTGACACTGACGGCTGATAAGACGATCTAGTTCTCACTAAAGGATAAGATCTAAGGGACCTCACCTCCATTGTGTGCGACCGCTAATGATCGTTATCCTGCAGCTTTCTCTTTCAAAGATCTTTGTATAATGTGGTGATAAATACTGCATAGTTGCCTTTTTGCAAAATGCAAAGTACAGTACAGTCTCGGATGCCTCTATGAGTTGAAAAATACCAATGCCAACAACCTGTATGCAGTATATCCTGGTCGTCTCTGTCCTCAATCGCCAGTAGACCCCTTTTGTAAATAATCCATTGACGCCACAGACACCTTTTTCTATAGTGGACCCCCAGAATTTTGTTGCAAAAAGGTTTTTACTCAGATTTTGTTGAAACATCTGCTCCGATTAGATAGACTACGGAAGCGCAAAAAAGCACTCGTGGAAATAGGGCGTAAAATCTCATGCTATAATCACGATTCACCTGCCAAGGTTTTCAGTCGCAGTCACTGAAGCGCGTCTTCATGTAGAAAGGCCCAGTGTAAAAAGTGCCTAAGTCGGTCTTGACTGCTCTTAAGTAATAGAGCTAGAAAGATTTCGGTTAGCTGATGAAATCGGTATTAAGCCATACCTGGCCTGTATTGTACCCAATTCCAGTGTTATATCACGTTTTCACTTATCAGTAAGCATATAAGGGAGCTTTCTTCCCAGTTAGGCACTTCTTGTCACAAAACTGTAGGTTTTTTGCAACTGCTCACAGAATAGCGGCAGTAATAACCTGAACTCAGCAAATTGATGATAAACGAACTTCCATCACTCTGATAGCTTATCAATAGTGCTGATACGTTATCACTAGCGCATGTATCAGCATACAGAGGTGTTTTTCCCCGATCAGCCCTGATTTCTGATCCTTGTTGAAGCTAATGAGGTCAAACGCTACTAATACCTCATCAATAGTGTTTTGACCACCTAAAATCAAAGCACTAGGAAGGAACCGCTCAAGATCAGAGGCAAAGAATCAAAACAAGAAAAATATGTATTACTGTGACTGTTCAAAACTCTGTCTCTTCCAGATCAGATTCATTCCTATTATCAACGCTGCCGCCTTCAATAATGTTCTTGTAAAACGTAACTGTTGGTGGCAACGGCACACGGCTGAGCAAACCCATGACGTCAATCACTTTCGCTTGCCTGATTGGCAAAAGTGATGTATACGCGGGCATCAACGATTGCAAAACTTTTTTTACTGACGGAATGTTGGCGACCAGTTTATTTTTGATGTGCAAATCGATTGTGAGCTAATTAAGAAGTTAATGTAGCAGTCCAAAATCGAAATGACATCATTCGTTGCTCTTTTGGATGATGCTCTGCGTATACGAACATTTTCGAATCATTTTTCATCAAGTCGTTGATGCAGAAGTTGTGCAGCCATAACTGCCGCGTGTAATATTCAGCCCCAATGCCCGTAACTGGGTGCCAAATTTTTTCATAATCAACGTAAATCGCGAAATGATCAGGGATTTCTAGGCAAGAAGTTGTTCATTTCCTTGATCTCGAGATTAAATGATTTTGCGATTTCACAATGTCCCTCCTTTTAGACTTTCAGCTTTTCTGATTCCACTGTGGCCGCTAATTTGACACATTCCGGATGCTGTTCTAAAAATTGCTCATTTAGGAGCGGCGATTGTCACATGTGCATTCAAATACTTCCGATGGTTATTATCTTTCCTCGAGTAATGGCTATGACGGGCTTGCAAGTTCTTGATAAATTCGTGAACTATGTTCAATGCTTCTTCTGGCGTTCGATTTGGACGATTATGCCGATCAAACCTCTTTAAACATTTTGATCATAGAGGCAGAGGAAAGCGTTCTGGCTTACTTTGAACGACTCCATCTTTCAATTTCGACCTTTTCCGTGATGAAATGAACACTGACGTCTCGGTCTGTCTCATTTTTGGTTGCTGGACGGCACAGACGTTGGAGATATTAATTTCGAGTGGAAGCCGACAATAAGGCATTGTATTGCTTGAAAACTCTCTCCTTTCTTTCTTTCGTAAATTTTTTAGCACATTGACAACGGCAATCAAATTTTTTCGTTTGCAGGCAGGTACGCACGTGAGGTTGGGGCTTTTTCTTTGTTATGTGAGTGGCAGTATCCAAGCCAGAAAAGAACCAGGTCATCAAAATCAAAAAATTAAAACTGTCTTGATTCAATGCTAAGCTACCTGCAACTTTATCCTTTTTTAATTTATCACGTTGCCAGCCCTGCATGTTAGCTCACCGTTTTCTTGCCATCGGGATGGATTCTTGATCGCCGGCATCAAGGTCATCAGAATCTTCGGAAATTGAAGGTGCTGGCATCCTTGACCGAAGAATTTTCGACTGCGTCATTGACAGAAAGATTTTGGCCAGACTCGTTGATAGCAGCATTTTTTGACGGGGTCACTGACAGCTAAATTATCGGCCAATTCTCGACAAGAATTTTGATTACTATCGTGATCATCATCAGGAGTGGATCGCAAAGTTGCTCCGACGCTTTGGTAAAGTAGGCAGATGAAGCTGGGGGAATGCGTCTTCATATGAACTAGTCCAATTGTTGAGTATTGACCAGACGGCGAATTTTTGTGCTCGCTTAATATCTTCGATTAGACTTTTCTCGATATGACCTGTCTATGTATAGATGGTGGGGCTCAGCCGCCGACTCTCTGTTTTGTCCTGCTGAAAACAGCGGGACAAAACAATTTGTTGTACAAATTAGATTTTAAGGCGCAAATGACCTGTGTGGGCATATACAAGTGCTGCGCGCTTGTATGGTGGCACCTCTCTAGCTAGATGCTTCCTCAAAAGATTGGGTAGCAGACAATTCACGAGTGTCTTTCATTTAGAAAGCTTATTCTTTTTTTCGCCTGCATTGAAAGAAGATGCTCGCTATCAAAACATTCAACGGCCACGGCCTGCTGTTCCAATGGACGAAGCTACAGAAGAGGTGTTGAGCATTCTCAGAGAAGAGAAACAAAAATCAGAATCGCGTTTTTGTAAGTATGGTAATTGTGAATAGTAGTTTTTTCACCCGTCTGTATCTTGACAAGTAGTCTCTTCTAGGTGAAATGGTGATCAAAGTATTGGAAGGACTACCACACGACCGTGCTGTGAAAGCAGCTTTGAACGCGCTGCTTGCTTGGGCTGCACATTACGAATGCTACGAGTCGGAATAACGGTTACTTTCATTAGTTTTACGATCCCTCGTGTGACAACTGGCGAAGCACACTGCTGGCAATGGCGCGCACTTTTAACGAATCGCACGCTCACTGCAACTAGGTCTGTTCTCAACTTCTCCAGCGAATAAAGAATAATTGTGTTCCATGCCATTTCTCCATTCACCAGCGATAACTTGCCCATTCTCTGTCTCATAGTCCACAAAATGATCTGGGACATAGCGCGGTTGCAGGTAGTCAGTCGCGTCAGTCGATCTCAAGTAATTATGCAAGACGACACAGGCTTTGACGATTTTCTCTGCAATCCTGACATCGAGATCGATTCTGTGCATTAGCACTTGAAACCTCTGCCATAATACCAAACGCGTTTTCGACGACTCGTCTAGCCCTGGATAAGCGGTAATTAAAGGCAGCCTTGTCACCAGTCGCTGACTGATACCGATATGGCTTCATCATATGTTTTTGCAAGGGGAATGCTGAATCTCCAATTAGAAAAGGTGCGGTATATCCAGTCTAGCGCCAGGTATAAAGTTGCTGTGAGGCAAGTTGAGACCGCCATTTTCGTAGGCGCCTGTAGCTTTACTGAGACGTTGCCCAAATGAAGACGCGTGGAAGAGACCGGCATCACCTTCCCGTCCACATCCACCGATGTCAACAAAAATAAATTCATAGTTAGCGTCCACAACAGCTAAGAGAACTATCAAGAAGAAATGCTTGTACCTCGAAAAATAGTGACCCAGTGTCAGGAGGGCACTGAAATCGAAGAAACGAATTAAGTACCTACAGCATAATTGACCCAGCAGTCATCATGCGAAACCAATACATAGTCAAGCCCCATTTTCCTGCTTTTCTTTGGGGAGAAAGGCTGATAGAAAGTGAATGCGAAGAATTAAAATTTCGATTACGAAGCTAAAAACTCCTTTTTGTCAGCAGACCATTTCAGTGCCTTGCATCACAAATGCCCAGGTTTGGCTCTTGAAGCTATTCTACTTACTTTTATAGCGACATGCTTTCCGTCGATTGCCCCAGCACACATGGGGAAATTCCAATTCTCCCAGAAATCTTCAGCGATCGCTTGCCAACGCTGACGGGTGGGTGGGGGCAAATATTCATCTTTAAACCCTTGTACTCCCTTTGAAAAAGTGATCTCCGCAAAAAAATCGATAAAAATCGATCCAAAAATCATTTTTCAAAGTTCTTTTTTTTGTTTTAACGCTCCAATGCTGAACTAGATTTTACCGTCATTTACTGCGCGCGCCTGCGCTAGTGTGCGCGGCGGCGAAATACAGTATGTCAAGGTGAATCATTTGGCTGGAAAAATCGATTTCTAAAAATTTTTAATAAGATATTCGATCCACAAGGTTTTATTCCCCATTTATTTCTGCGTATTTTGATCATTTCGACACGATTGTGGCGTAATCCATCGATATACAACAATTAGTTTTTTCACGATCGATCATTTTTTTCGCCTATGACTCAACGTGGCCATTGTGCGCGCTGCCCCCCCCCCCCGGCCAATCACCAAAATTCGATTGAGTTGTATGATAATTAGTGATTATCTGGTGATCAAGAGGACTGGAAATCATTTGAAGGTTAGTTATGATCTATTAAACCCAGATTGTACTTAGTAAATTAATTAATTAGTTTTAATTAGTGTTAATTAGTCAAATTAAAACACTGATCGTTATCTTGGGGTATTTTTTAACCCCACGGTAGTACGCTGCTCCTCTTGACTCTGCGCTGCTCTCTCTTGCAATGAACCTCACGCACTTATTTTCTTCGCAAAGCGTTTTGCTTGTGTTAATTTGTCGTCGTACTTATCATTCTAAGGCCGAGGAACGCCTATCAATTTAATATGTAATCTGGAGCCCTGACCTTGAGCAACGACGAAGTTGTTTAGCGAATTTGAGGTAGTCGGCTTATATCATTCCGAAGGAGGGGTATTGACTGAGGAGTGGCAAGTTGGTGGCGATTTGTTGAACGGCCTTGATGCGCCATCTTCAAATCGGGATTTAATCTTTGATCCTACAAATCGGCAATGCTGCGTCAATTTTCAGGTCGGCTGCTAATGGATATTATCATCTTTTTCAGCGCTCGTTCAGGATTGGGACCAAGCTCGGGATCCAGATAATTCTGGTCAGTAGTCAAACGGTGGCTTTGTCTATTCAGAATCCATACTAAATGGGGTAATCAAGACTTAAATCAATTTCGTGATTAAGGTCCTGAACGAACGCTACCCACAACATCGCTGACTGGGTATCCAAGGTAGTGTAGACCCCCCCTAAAGAATTTTTGAAAAATTTTGTAAAGAGGGGACCCTTCTCGTGTTTTAGACCCCCCTGTCCCGCCCGGCAAGGGTGTAACCTTTACTGTGATTGACCCCCCAAAAAAAAAGGGCCCCGACCCCTTGTCCCGCCCGGCAAGGGTGTGCACCTGTACTGTAATTAACCCCCCCCCCCCCCCTACTATTTTTGACACAAGAAAATTTTTTTACTTGGCGAAGAGCCCTTTAAAAAATGTTGGAAAAATTTTGTGAAGGGGGGACCCTTCTCATGTTTTATACCCCCTGTCCCGCCCGGCAAGGGTGTGCAGGTCACGCAGTGTGTGCCCTCCACCTTTACTGTGTTTGACCCCCTACTTTTTTTGGCAGAAGAAAATTTTTTTACATAGCGAAGACCCCCCTTCAAATTTTTTAAAAATTCTTTTCAAGGGGGACTCTTCTCAAATTTTAGACCCCCCTGTCCCGCCCGGCAAGGGTGTGCAGGTAACTTTACTGTTTTTACCCCTCCCCTTCAATATTTTTGGCAGAAGAAAATTTTTTACATGGCGAAGACCCTCCTGTCCCGCCCGGCGAGGTTGTGCAGGTGCCTTTGCTATTTTTGACCCCACCCCCAGAAGAAAAATTTCATTTTTTCATATCTAGTAAAAAAGACCCCATGTTTTGCCTTGGAAGGCCCAAACTAACTAATTTTCGCGGAAAAAATTTAAATTTAAAAAATTCAATTTTTACAACCAACCAAAATTGGACGCCAAGTCGCCGACCCCGATCCCCCCCCCCCCCCCCCCCCGGAAGAAGATCAGACCCCCCTCCCCGCAGACGAAGTCAGCGATGTTGGCTACCCATGTGAAAGTTCAAGTTCCGAGTGCAAGTGGGAGCTTAACATAAACAGCAGCAGCGTACATCAGGAAAATCAGTCGGCTCAACGTTTCGTCTAAGGACTAAATTCAAGCCGGGAGCGACAAAAACGCGGCGGGGAGAGGACAATGAAAAAGCTGGCTTCGTCTATCACGTCTAGCATGGAATCCATGACATCGCAGATGATCAACGATTTCATAGCGAAAAGTAAGTCGTTTTTTGGAGGTCAGAAGCTTAAAAGTTTACCAGAAAATGTGCAGCACCAATGCTATAAGTCACAGAGTGTTTTGTGAGCCAGGACATCATGAACTTTCAATAATTAGTCAGCAGGGAAGGAGCTTTTAAAAAACGTTCTCCGTTTGTAGCTCTCCTTAATGGTTCGTATTTTTTTGGCATCTCCTTCAACAAAATTTTTTTAGGTTTTGTGACGTCATTGAAAATTCAGTTTACTTGCCTCTTTTGCAATGAGTTTATTTCTGGCAAACCAGCGTTTTGCTGCAGTTGCGGCTCAGTGGTTTCTAAGATTCTAGAGACCTTCCTAGATTTAGTGTTTTCTCTCGAACATGTCGAGTAGCTTTGATTATGGATTTTCCTATTATAACAACTGATAGCAGTGATTCTGAAGGTGATATCCAAAATGGGCTTGTTGAAAATCGACGACCAAGACATTTCGGCCGCGTATCAATTTTTATTTGCATTCAACAGACGCTAATCACCAATGACCACATTGACCAAGTTGTCGCTCGTCAGGCTCCATTAATCCAGCACGAAACAGCCCGAAACTACGCACTCTCCCCTGAATAGCAAATTCGAGTGGCGGTACGCTATTTAGCAACTGGGTCGAATTTCTCAGTTATTGGTGATGCGCATGGAATCCACAAATCTACAGTTTCTCGATCACTTCATCGAGTAGTTAAAGCTGTTAATTCTACTCTTTACCCCGAGCTAGTTGACTGGCCGCAGGATAAAGGGCAGATTAATAACATTGCTCCTGAGCTTCGAAGAAAAGGCGACATGCCATCCGTATTTGGATGCGTGGATGGAAGTCATTTTGAAATTATTGCCCCATCAAAGGATGAACCTCAATTTGTGAATCGTATGACACACTTTCATTAAACGGAATGGTGGTCTGTGGGCCTAAATTACGGTTCTTTATTCGTCTAAACGAGTGTTACGAAGTGTTCACGACGCAAGAGTGTTTTCGAAATAGCGCATTGAAAAGGCGTCAGGAAGCGAGTTGGCGACCACTACTTATGGGTGTTTTGCTTGGTGATTCTGCATATGGTGACTCCGATTATTTAGTGACTTCCGTCGATGGGCCAGTCACTGCTCAAGAAACTCGAAATAATGCAGCCCATAGAAAGAAAGGGTTCACATCGAATGCGCGATTGGCTTTCTGAAGCAAAGGTTTCGTTGCCTGCTGGGAAGGATGCACTTGCAACCAGTGTTTGCTGCCGAGGTTATTAGATGCTGCTCAGCATTACATAAAATGCTCATGACGCCAGAGGAGGCTGAAGAGGCAATGAAAGAATTCACAGATGGGAACCGCGTTGACCACAATTTAGAGTTGGAGGATGAAGAAATCGATGAAAATGTCACTCGGAAACAACGACTGATAGATTTGTTTTGAATACCATATTTTTTTTGCTCGTGCGGCTCGCTCTGTTATATTGTTTGTACTTGTCGTGAGGTGTCTTTGTTTGTTGTCGTGCCGCTGGAAACAACTTAAAATGATATATTCACGATTTTATTCTCATCCTCATCCTTCGCTAATTTTTGTCTTCTCAAAAAGCTCAACAGGTTTTAGTTCTCTACAACATTCGAATGTATAGCACAAAATTTCAGTTCCTGTCTCCATAATGATTATTCCAATGATCACTTTGATTCGAACGGTCTTGTTCTCTTTTCTTGAATTCGGCTTTTCCCGATCGCAATTTTTCATTCTCTAGCTCGAATTTTTTGATTCTAGCCTCGAAATAGGCTATATTGACCTCGTAATGCCGGCCTTTAAGCTCCTTCATTTTGTCCGCTTCTGGATTGCGCCTTGCAGCTTTCGGCTTACTGCTAGTGCTCCGTTTTTTCCTGACGTTTCCTTCCGCCTCTTGATGTTGTTGGCTGTGTACTATACTGGGACCCATCGCTGTCAGAAAGATCTTCGTCAGTGTCAGCAACTGGTTGTGAGACACCCAACTTGCCGCTACAAACGAGTTGACTCTCACTTCCACGACTGACTGGGGTGCTAGCTTCCTGAAAGAGAGTACTTCTCACTCCTCGACCAGAAGTTTTGCTGCCCGGGTATGCACACCATCGCGCGAGCAAAAAGCTCGGATGCCTTCTCCACGCGCCTCTAAAGGCCGATTTATACTCGCGACGGCGACAGCGGCGGCGACGGCGATGGCGGACGGCCCCAAAGAAAACTCCACCCCCCACTGGCGCCGCGCACGGCGAGCGGCGAACCTGGAATGGCGGACTGCGCTGGAGCGTAACTAGACAACGCGGGCTTCTCAGACATCGCAGACTTCAAAATCAGACCTAGAAACCTATATCAAACTAAAACTCGAAAAAAAGAAACCCCCAAGATGCATAGATTAGACGAAGGGAGAATGATACTTTGGTTTTGCTTGCTGTTTAACTTTAGAGTTGAAAGAGTTTTTCGCTGAACTTTTTAATCAGACGTGTAAGTTTCGCTAGATCGTAGAAATGATGGTTTTTTTAACTAATCGACTTTCTGATAGACATCTCGCACTTTTTTTTCCCTTTTACTCGTACTTTTAATCGTCTACCTGATGCTGCTCGTTCTGCTGGTCTATCTTGTCGCTTTTTGTTGGCTGTGTATTCTGTCCGCGTGAAGACATGCTAGTTATGCGTGGACTTAGAGTACCGTAGGATGTCTTGGCTGACTCGTTTTCTTCTCCCTTTGCGGGGGCTTCCCCACATGGCACAACACACGCAACCCAAAAACACAAAAACCCCACCCCCCAAAACACCAAAAACAATCCAAATCAACAAACACCCAAACCTATAAATTAAAAAAAACCAAAAAAAAAAAAAATAAAAAAAAAAAAAAAAAACCCCAAAACCCCCCGCCTAACTCTTTGGATATGTGGTCGCGGTCACTTTGGCTGGATTTTCCCATTGCTGAACGACTAGCAACCCAACCACCGATGCCGAGTCTTGGCCTAGAATATCGAACAAAAAATGATCGACTTCAGTATAATATGCGTCTGTTTCTCCACCACTGCCAGTTTTGCTTTTTTTGTCCCTTTTCTTCGTAGTTTTTTCCTTGATATTACCAAACACTTTATCTCGAACATAAGTCCAGTCCTTTCCCGATGGCGTGGGATCAAATCCATGCAATGTTACGAATCACTGATGATTTTCCGGCATATTGATTTCTTAGTCTTTGGTGTGATGCGGGTTCCATTGAATTTTGCGAATAAGTGATCACGATAAGGGCGAATGAGTTCCAGAAAGCAAAGTTTCTGTTCAACTAATAGCCTCATAACTAATCCTGGCTGCGTCACACATGATCCCTGATCGAAAAGTGTAATTTATGTACCTTTCGGCACAACGAAAGAACTGTCAATTGGTAATGAAGTGGCCACAGCAGACTCGTCTGCAGAAGTTCTTTGTTACCTAATCATCTTTTCTAGGGGCAATTCCTCGCTTCTCCTGAAACCAGTTTCAGGAGCCCCATAGGAGAAATTTCTAGGCAAGTTTTATGCAACGCGTTGTAGGAGTCTCCTAGTTGACTCCTTCTCCTATCTCCTTCTAGGACTAGGAGCTAGAAGAGTTTTATGCACCAGACCCCTGGACTCTCATAGTATGAGCCAAAGGAAACGACGACAGAATAGGCCCCTTGAGAGTATGCTAATCCAGGTTCCTGGCTAGCGGGCTCGCCCACCCCCAATTCTGCTAATAGGGTGGGCCACATGGAGAGGTGGGTTCCCTGAAGGGAGAGGCCTGATATCTCCCAGTGGCCTCTTCTAGGACTGCCCTCGCTTCTCCCCGCCGAGCCAACCGCCCAAGCCACACCCCCTGGCGTCCCCAAGCAGTCATGCTCAAAACACCTGCGAGATCCGAATAATTAAGACCTGAGATCCAAACTCACATTCAATCTTCACACCGCGCCCTAACAGCTACAGTATATAACACGAAACCTGCGCAAAAATTGTATTGCATAGGCTCAACGTTACATACGAATACAAACAATACATAAAAAAAAACAAACGGCACGCAAAAACAATACAAGAAAATGTAGCACCAGATCAGGTAATAATAAGGCCTTCATGGTGAAGCTGAATTCAAATGGATATCTAGAAAAAGGACTTAAAAGAAGGATACTGCAGATAGACGAGAATTCACTTTTCGTCGCCCCTTTTGCAACAGAAGCTTGTTCAAAATAAATTTTAGTGATAAAACTGTTAAAGCACGTCTAATGTTGCGTCTCGCAAGTACTGTAATCATCCCATATTACCTCTGACTCACTCTTTTTCCTTCTAGCACTTAGCACATGTTTGAACCCTCCTTTTCAGCGCCAAGTAAAACTGTAAGATCGAGCGGTTCATCCTCTGATCTTCACGCAACATTGGAAATGAGCGCTCTCTCCTGGATTTTCCAGAGCTCAAAATCCAGGCACTCTTTCCGACATCTAATGCTTATGAAACATGGCTTCCTAAAGCACTGCAGTATTCTGCATAGCAATATACCTTGCTTTCGATGCACTTTCTGCATTTTTTCCTGGGTCCATAGTTTAAGTATCCGCACTTCGAGCAATTCCAATCCCTTCGTGCTTGGCCGAAGGTTTGGCGTGAGATTGAATCCTAAAAGAGCACACTTCGGCACGCAGGTTCTTGTCTGGGCGCTTGCTATAAGCTGCTACAAGCGCGAAATTCACTGCAGCATGCGTATCCGGTTACGTAGTTCTTCCAGCACTCCGTACCCATGTGCACAGAGCAGTACAATCAATCAAAGTGCCAAGCGATTATTTTTTGATATGGACATACGAATTTGGAAATAATGTCGAATCTGAACGTCTGTGGCCACAAATTATAATTCGTCCCAGAAATAAAATACTTGGGTGTCGTGTTCGCCAGCGACATGAAATTCAGCGAACACATTTCGAGCGTGGTTCGGAAGTCAAATGTTACGATCGGGGCTTTGAGGCGGCGATTGGGAAGGCACGCCCTTCCTCCTATTTTGGGTAAGCTTTATGATTCCTGTATTAGATCTGTTACTGAATATGGCTCCGTTGCCTGGGACCCTGTTTTAAAATCGGATATTGCTCAATTGGAGCGTGTTAACAAATATGCACTGAGACTGTATCTGAATGATTTTACCATGCCATATGACAAAGCTTTATCAAAATCTGGATGGTCTAGTCTTTTTGATCGTAGGAAGCGAGCTAAACTTTGCCAGTTCTTTAGCTTTTATCATGGCATTCACGATTATGGTAACGCTAGATTTGTACACCGTTCTGAGAACCGTGTTAGTTCTCGTTTATGCCAGAGCCACGAATTGATTGTACCCAGACATTTTTCGGAATCGTATAAGCAGTTTTTTTTATATTCGACCATGAAACTTTGGAATGAAATTCCATGGGAAATTGCCTTAGGAAGTTTTACACAATTCCGTTCTTATTTGTCGAAGTTGGTTTTTTGATTTCTAGCTTGACATGTTATTCGTGTACTTATGTATGTCTCTTACCCGTTTGAGTGCATGTAAGTGCTTGGGTATGAGTAAAATATGGTATGGTATGGTATGGTACAAAGCCAATTGTGAAAAAAATAACTGTACTGTTGATAATTTCCCCGTGCGCGGTTGTTTATGAAGTTTCAGTTTGTAACAGTAATGCCTCTAAACTAAAGAAAGGTTCAGAGCGACGTCAGTACAAAACCAATTGCCGCGGCACGCAGCTTTTCTCGCTTAAAACTGCTGAAGTAAAGCGCTCTGCACTCGTTATCATCTGGCGCTATGACAAAGCTTTATCAAAATCTGGATGGTCTAGTCTTTTTGATCGTAGGAAGCGAGCTAAACTTTGCCAGTTCTTTAGCTTTTATAATGGCATTCACGATTATGGTAACGCTAGATTTGTACATCGTTCTGAAAACCGTGTTAGTTCTCGTTTATGCCAGGGCCACGAATTGATTGTACCCAGCGTATGATGCCCGCTAGATGTAAGATGCGCACGCAGGTGCTTTGGCGCTCTGACAAACGCTACAGAGAAATATCAGTAGCGGTTTTACTGATGAAATAAACTCGATAGTCAGTAATGTTAACACAAACAATCTTCTCTTTCTTTAGGTAGCATATTCTGGTGGTCTGTTGAGTAGGACATCGGTTATTGATTTGATTTGGTAAGACTTCCAGTTTGCGCCGATGTAAAGGTCTGCTCGCCTGCGCATCAAGGTCAGAGCGCCAAATTCAAATTTTTCGATGGGAAAATATCGAAACATGATAGTTTGTCAGAAGGTCAAGTCTGATGCGAGGAATTCAATGAAACTATTTTTTTCCGCGATGGCGTAAAAATTTCAAAATTAAACCCTTTTGTTCCTTGCATGCTAGCCCATGGGCCAGTTCTTTCCGTCTTAGAGAACCGGGTTGAGCGTGGTCAGGAGAGCCTAAGAATTCCTTAAGTATAGCCATGGCGAAAGGTAGGCAGCTCGACTGTCCAGCACGCAGAAATGCCTGCGTACGTTTTTTCACCAGTATTGATCAAGTTTGTTCATTATACTAACCTTTGAAGTACGATTGTTTCGTTTATTGGTTCTGTTCACATTTCGTATATTTTTTACGTTCGATATGCCGCAAAGGTGTTTAGTTCGGTACTGCAAGGTTGGGAGAAATAAAGGTCCTCGAACAGCTCTATTTTCATTGCCCAAGGACGACAAGCGGCGGACAACTTGGCTTAGAAATCTGCATGCGAAAAGAATTCAACTAAGCAAAAACCCTGTGTTTTGCATATTGCATTTCGAAGATCAGTTCCTGGTCGGGCACAAGAACTGTATTATTCTTACGAAAGATGCTGCACTGACCAGACTGGGCCCCAATTTTCCATGCAAGGTAATTTTTTGATTCACAGAGAGTGTTAGGAGAGGATATTGGTTCTGGGCGCGGGTCTATGTCCAACCATCATCTTTTCCAATCTTTGCTGCACAGTACCTCATGGAGTCTCATCGTCACTTTTTTATAGTACTTCTATGTAGGTCCAAACTGCATGTGTCATTGGGCAAAGAAAAATATTCTTGTAGGAGCTAGTACCAACTCCCATGGGTAAATCTTCTGGACCATTGCAATCTGATTCAGACGCTCAGGGATCTTTAACATCGATGCCAGATCGTGGGTTGGTGCTAGATGCATCGGCACAAGTATAGCAGTTAAACAGTTCCATCGTGAGTACATGTTCATGAGTTCGTTTTGCCTATAGACTAAAAAGTATAACAATTGTTTTGCGGCTTCAGGAAAGTTGTTCGTCCGTTTATGCGGTTGCTTAAATGGCCTGTATGAATAGCGCCTGTATTCATGCTCGAAACGAGTTTCAAGCGCCGACGTTTCAAGAAAAAAACAGATTGCTGGAAATCGTTTGAAGCCGGATCCATCTCGAATATTGGGAGCGAGTGGCTGGACTCGTCCCGGGTTCGATCCCAGGTGATGGAGGTCGGTTTGCGAACCATAAACCCTCGCTGACCTTGCACGCCAGGCCTTGGGTGACTCACCCGGTACCGCCGAGGTGCTCCGAGTGGAGAGACGGAAGCCAAACGAGTAGACAGTCTCGGCTGTCGAACACCGACAGGGTTCATAGCCCACCCGCCATCGTCCGAGGAAGTCGGTGCCTGGTCCAGGATGCCCTCGCGTGGAGGTGCTCCTTGTGGAGACGCGCAGAGGGACGCTGCCGTGAGAGCTGGTCACCTTACGGCCTAGCTTATCATAACATGACTGCTGGCCGGCTATAGGCAAAACGGGTTGGAAGTCCCGTTGGGAACTGGGGCGGCGCGGGACCCAACCCACAAAAATAAAAAAAAAGCGACATGAAAATTGTAGGAACGAGGACAGTGCTCAACTCGCTCGTCCACCCCTGCGATCCAAGGTGCTTCGACATGAATGCGATGATAGCTTTGATTTAAGGGGACGATAAGCAAGTTGCCGCTGCATTGGCTCATCTACCAGCTGACAACGATTCCAACTTACCGGCTCCAATTCGCGGAGCTGCAATCGTAATAGACGACAACTGCGCCATTACAAAGATGATGAGCCAAGCCTTCTCCTCGATTCGCCATGATGGAGGCACGTGCTGAAAGAGGTGAACAAGAGGCTGAACGATTTGGCGTGTCGGGCGGCAACTCGTGGAGTCGGTTATTGGAGCAAGTCAATAACCAATTTTTTGTGGACGGCCATGAAGACATGCAAAGGCGATAGAGACTTGTTGCTCGAGCGATGGCGTAGCATCGCTTATCATATCTTTGACGTCCATGAATGGTAAACGGATACAGCGTTTACCAAGATTCATCGCTGCGAACACCTCACCGAGCAAATCAATCGAGCACCATTCTTGCTTCGGGGCTCTCCAGCCTATCAAGCTATTCTGGCACTGGTCAACGACAAGGACCTTCAGCGACGCATTCTACGTTGTCGTCATTTTCTTGTCACATCGCCACTCGAAAACTATCATGCGGTCTTGTTGAAATATGTTCCGAAGAGGCTCCGCTTCAGCGGTTGCGCATTCTGTGCGCATTCTTCAGCGATTGGCTGTCATGGGCTGGGAAGAGAACTACAATCGGGCTCTTCCTCTCACTGGATGAAACTAGCTTGTTCTACCTTGCTGTGCCACCTCCAGCAAATGAATGGCGCTTGAAAAAGACGACCCCGCCGCACTCATATCGATGGTCTCAAAGCTTAATCGATCTCGCTTTCTCGCTTGCCATAAGCGAAGCATTGGGTGGAAAAAGGTTGTCGCAGACGCGCTCAATCGTTCCTGAAAAACCATTGGTATCCGCTTTTGAGCGTCCGAACCGTCTGACAATGCTAGAACGCGACTATCGCCGTCGTCGCGGAGGAATTGATGATGAAGTTGTGGAGACTGAGTTCTAGTGAGCTGAAAAACATGCTGAAATATTCTTAATATTATTACTTTATTTGGTGAATTGATTTGTTTATTGTAGAGATGCGGCTCGGTGCAAAAGGGTCTGTTAGAATGTTACAAAATTCTTCCTTCTCATATCATCACAATGAAAAACAGAGTTCGCTTTGTCATTCCTCGTCATCACTACTGATCGTGAGCTCTTCCTCATCAGCACTCGCGTAATCCTTGTACGGCGCATTGAAAGGATTCGGCCAAGCCTACAAGAAATAACATGAGCAAAAAAAACCATAAGCAACGGGGGGGGGGGGGGGCTGCCTAGGCAAGATGGTTTCGTCGAGGTCTCACCTTTCGATTCACAATGCACGAACAAAGGGGCACCCGGCGTTTATGTCCCAACGAGCCGTGCAACCAAAATGTGATACTGCTATATGCAGCATAACGCAGCTCGCTGGCAAAAAAGAATCACTGTGCATATTGTTCGAAATATAAATCAAAGTGATAGGCTCACCGATTTTCAAATCCTCCTTCAGGTATAGACAATCCTTTTTGCTCTCGAAGGGCTCCGGCCCACCCTTGAATTTTCTGGAATAAAGAAGTTCCCCATTTCATACAGCCATGAGCGAGGTGGGAATGTGAAAGGTCAGAGATGATACAAAAAAGTAAAAGTTTCGAGGCTTCTTACCAGCGCTGCTAAGCCTCGATTGTAAAACCCATCCACATTGACGATGCAGTTGCTCTGACCCATTTAAGCATGCTATGCCATTCCGTACTGGGTACCAGAAGCGGCTGCCTCCTTGCAACAAAAACAAGATTTTGGAAATCTATGCTCCATTGTGCAGCCAAGACCGCCTGTTCCGTCGGGCTTGCATGAGCACCAGGATAGATTTGCGAGAAGATCGTCATCAATTCTTGCACGGAGTACATAAGAACAACCAGATGGCGAAGATGATAGCTCCGAGAACGAACAAGATTATGAAAGTTGTGATGATGGAATTCAGTGGCCCTCCTAACAACTTATTTACTGATTCCGCTCCATTTTTAGCTATGCCTAAAACCAATTTTCCCATTCCGTCGTCTGCTCCTGTTAGAACCCTATCTTTTCTATACTTCGCTTGCTTTTCTGTACGAATTCAGTGAGCTTAAACCGCAATGTGCAGACACAGTGGCGGACATTAAGGAGTGCTCATAATTACAAGACACCTGAATTTTGCAAACTTTATTCATCAGTTGGCTCAGAACTACGAATTCGTAGAGCTATGTAACCAGCGCACCCAGGCGGCGGGAGAGAGTCGAGACCGAAGTCTCTAAGCAAAAAACTCCGACTGGAGGTAGGCAAGTCTCGCGACTATACCTGCTCTAGAAACATCAACCGAAGAGGTTGACGTCCCAGCCAGGGGAGCGTATCGATTACTCCCGACCGCCAGGCGTGCTGGTCACAGCTAGAACACCATAATCGTATTAACGGTGCAGATTTCAGGGTTTTCATGTGGATGGTTCGGAGCCTCCTCAATTAAATCACCAAGCCTCGATCGCATTTTCCCGCTGCGAGGGGGAACTGGGCTGATGAACTAATTTCGGTGCATTATTGAACTACTTGCTCATAATCATAGGACACCAGACACAAAAAAAACTATATATCTGAATTTACATTCTGTAGTAAGTTTATGCAAAGTTCACCAGTTTATGCAAATCTGAACGATCAGATATCTTTATTAGCCATATTTATGGTATTTTTATGCCCATTTGCCTGCACTGACTGCGTTGCACAGACATATTAGCGCTCATACAGCCCACCAGATTACTGTAGAAGCTTCCACAAAAGACGAGAGCAACTAGAAAATGTGAGCGGAGCGAGCCATTTTCTACAAAACTGATATAAATATTACATTCGATTTTTGATCAGATCGCCGGGTAATCGATAGAGCGAAAGTTATCGCTGGGGGTGCTAGGCCCACCTCTGATTAGCTTCTGCTGCCCTCAAGCTTCTGCGAGCGAAACGAGCAGCTGGAAAAATGCAAGCTGAGCGAGCCATTTTCTAGTGCTTTGTGAATTCAAAAACTTGGTACTTCAGCCACTTTACATAGTTGGCACTTCACATTTTGCTGCTCTATCAAAGCCTTCATGCAGCCTCTTGAACTGACGAGGCCCCTGTTGCTGTGGCTAGTTGTGGTTCTAAAAGTGCTCGAAACGCTTTCTTTTTTTGTACAGGTGGTGAGCCATTGCAAAAGACAGTTGATCCCCGAAGTTACCAGCCGAAACCGTTTTTTGTCATCAGTTTTGTGAGTACTCTCGAAAGAGCACCTTAAAAAAGGGTTTAAAAATATTCGACTGGCCAAGCATATTCCATTTGGGTTGAGTCTCTTAGAAACCCACTCTAACCGCTCATGTTGTGAAATCTTGAAGAAACTGATAAAAGCGGTTTTGGTACCGACTCTCATCTCCCCTCCATATGGCGACGATTCTCGTGGTGTCTCCGATCCCCAGTATCGCGACTCTTTTCACGATCGGTATCGAGATTCTTCAGGCGATCGATATCGTGATTTATCATATGATCCATATCGTGATCGGTGCGGAAGCGATCTACGATATGGTATCGGCCTCGAGAATCATCGTATGAGCGGCAGAATAATAATCGACTCCCTGATCATTCGGCTGAACGCGGTAATCTTCATGACCAACCGCCCCGACAACGTCAACTGTCTGGCAACGAATTCAAGAACAAGTGTCACAATTGCGGTGGCACTGGTCACTATGCACAAAACTGCCCTTGTCTGTGCGTTTTGTATGGTGGCCCAGGTCATCTTCGAGTGTCGGAGAAACGACAGCATTACTCGTACATCGAGTACGCCTGATTTGGATCGTGGTACGGAACATCTCCGCCAAACTAGCTCGTCTGGCTAACGTCCCCACCCGTCCAAAAAACGGAGAGAAAGCGGTGCAGTTGGACAGCCAACTACTATTATGGCGTTGGTAAGATCGGGTCACGAGCAACGAAATCGTCGTGCTCGTGACGGGGTCCCTTGCAACGAATTTATGTTGGCTGTGGCCACGTCACAAGAAGCGCGCCAGAGTGGCTACATATACCTGTATCTATGCAGCCTGTAAAATATATTCTCCCCACTGCTTCTATGGCTTTAAATTAGCAGAAGGACGTAATGTTATAAAAGTCGCTTTTCCAGTTTATTATTCTTTCGTAGCAATATTACAGTGTCGACAAAAGACCGGACTACATACATCATCATGGTGGCCAGGAAGTCATCATGTTTCTTGGCTTAATATTCACCGGATGCATACCCATACGACAACAATGCAAAAAAGGACGAAACTCATAAGTCAGGATTACCATTTCCTTGTTGGTACAGATATTTGAATCAGTCAGAAAAAATATAACTGCTGGTCAGTAGACTTCGAGTCAAGCATATCCTTTTCCTAAATGATCTAACATTGTCATGTACGGCTGCTCGAAATAGGGAACCGAATTCTGTGTGTCAGTCGAAACTTTTAGGGTACCTACTTGTCAAACAGTGCCGAATTTTGCTTTGTTTTTTTCTGAATAGTGTCTTCGCGGTAGCTGGTGCGCTCATGTCTTGCGGTACTATGTGCGAACTCATGCCAGCTCCGGTACACAGTTTCTGTCGCGACTCTCGCGATAATGACCTTTCCTTCTTCTCATTTCCCCTTTCCGCTCTCCCTTCTACAATTTCCCTTCCTCTTCCCTTTCTTCCCCTCCCCTTCCCTCTTTCCTTTGCCTTTCTTATATATTTTTTTTAATCTGCATTCTTTTTCTTTTCTTTCCAAATTTTTTTTTTCCCCCTCTTTTCTTTTTCTTTCTTTTCTTTCCGGAGGCCTCTCCCCTAGAAAAAAAAGTATTTTTTTTTTTACTTATTTTTCTACCCTCTTCTTCTTATAGGGGGGGTTCCAACACAGATCCTCCCTTTTCCTCCTTTTTCCCCCCCTTAACTACAACAACAAAAAAAGAGTACTCCCCCCCCCCTCTTACTCTTTTCTCTTTTTTTATTTCTTTTCTCTTCTTTTCTCTCCTTCTTTCTTTTTTTTTTTCTTTTCTTCATCTTCCTCACCCCTTCCCCTCCCCCCCCCCCCCCCCCCCCCCCCATCCCCCCACCCCCTCCTCTTTTCTCTTTATATTTTTCATTCTCCCTCCCCACTCCACATTACCCACTTCTCCCCTACCTACAATATACATACTTTCCATCCTATTACTCGTCGTCGCACGCCACACCGATCATACTCGACCTATACTCCCTCCCTCCCCCTCTCCCCCCCCCTATATTTATTTTTTATACATTTATCCATTGTTAATAGTTGTAATTTTTTTTTTTTTTCTCTCTCACACTGACTACATCCCCCCCACCACTACCTCCCCACTATATCTCTCTCTTTATTCACACCCTCAACCTCCTTTCCCCATCTCACACCTATACCCCTCACCCCACATACATACCAAACGCACCGCGCGGGGAGGCCGGGTAGTGCTATACATCTTTTACTCCCCTTTCACTGAACACCCCGCTACCCCCCGTAGGCTGAGCCATTCCGTTCTCCACCCAGTCCTATTCCAAGCTCTACTATTTTTTACCCAGCCAGCCAATCATACACCTATAGCACACTTCAATCACACATCAAACTAACACCCCATTTTCTTTGTATACTTATCTTTTTTCTTAACACACCAATCATTCTCCTCTAACACATTCTCACTTCTCTACATCTAAAAACACACACACCCCCAGACACTCATCCTACACCCCCCCCCACACCCCATACGACAACACCACCACCACCCCCCCAAGGACCCACCCCACACAACACCACCACCCCCCCACCCCCTACCCACCACCTCCCCCACACCCGCTCTTCTCCAGGAAGTACAGTAGGTAAATTCATTTATCTATATACTTCACATATTCTTTTTCTTTTTTTTTTCTTTTCTTCTCCTCTCCTCCCTTCTTCCCATCTTCTCTCTTTTTTTTTTTTCTCTCCCCTCTCTTGCCTCTCCCCTCCCTCTACCTTCATCTCCCCTCCTCCACCCAACCACACCCCCTCCCCCCCACACACCACCCCCCCCCCCCCCCCCCCCCCAAACACACCACCCCCCCCCCCCTCTTTCTCCCCCCCCCCCTCCCTCTCCAACACAACCAACTACCCACCCCCCCCCCCCCCCATCCCCTTTTCCTTTCCTTTTATTTTATATTTTATAATTTAATTTTATATAAAATAAAATATAAAACTAACTATTTTCCTCTTCTTTTTCTTATTACCTACAGTTTCTTTGACTGACCCTATCGTACCCTATCGAGTTTATATCCGTATTCTGAGCGAATAAACGCGAGCAAGGATGCCCGCGCCGACTTTGAGAATCGAAACATATTTGATGGCAAAAGTGCAGAATTTGTAGAACTTGAACTAAAACTAATTAACGCAGTGTTTTACAAATTTCCATATCCGTTCTACAGTGGACGACTCGTACTCAGGCTCATTTAATTTTATCTTGCGGGATTTTCAGCAGTCATGGGAATCTCATGAGTGTTTAGGAACCACAAGCCTGACGAATTTGAGCTATCTTTCATATTTTATGGTGCTTTTATACACCCAGTCTTGAAAATACATGGAGCATTAGTCTTTGATAAAAATAACATCTTGAGGCTTTAGATGCAGAGTTTGGGGAGCTTTAGGAAGTGTGGGAGGTTTGGGAAGTTAGGACTTCGTTGCGTCCGCCCTCGTTTGGACTACGCATGTGTTGCATCGTCTCCAATCCAAAAGAAATTAGTGGACGACTTGGAAAAAACACGAAAGTTTGCGGTGAGTGCAGGTCTGAATAATTGGACAATACCGTACGAATCAGCCTTGGAGACATTGAACTGGCCATTTTTATCTGATGGGAGAAACCATCATAAACTGTTTGAACTATATCGATATTACCATGGTCACGCGGTTTATCCAACTATGCGTTATGTGCACTCGGACATGTGTGGTCGTCGTGTAAGTGCTCGTTTAAGAAAGCCTCATCACCTCGAAATTACTAAAGCTCGCTCGTTGTCATATTCTCAGAGTTTCGACTTTTTGGCTATTACTTTATGGAATTCTGTGATACCGAGTGATATCGCTTTCGGTACTTTCGAAGAATTTAAAAGTTATGTTTCTTAGCTTCGTTTTAGACCTTTTTATCCTGTTTTTCTCGTATTTGTGCAGAGCCATTTGAGTGGGCTGATAAGCTTTTTGCCAAAGTAAATATAGCATAGCATAGCATAGCATAGGACTTCAATTTCTCTGTCATAACTTGCTCGGCGTAGAATCTCTTCATTTACTGTAGATTCTTCTCATCCACAGTATTAAAGCCATTTCCAATAAAAAAATGGGCAAGAGAACGTTCTTGTCCCTATTAAAATTACCTGGAGAGCTTATCAAATTTTCTTTTTAGTGCGAGCGCCGATGCTCGAGAGCAATATCAATTTCATGTTGTCCTTTTACATGTAAGACGGGCAGGAAGGGATGCCTTGTGCAATGGTGACAGTGTATTCGACGGTGTAGATCAATCTGAGAGGTTCAGCTTCTCTTGCAATTTCATAAGATATTAAAAATGAGTGAGCCAGTCCGCCTAAAGGGGTCTACTATGTAGCTAATATCTGTACCTCGAATAATCCGATACACCGAAATGTTGCTAAACAGAAAATGGAGGCGCGCATTTTGCTAATGCTCAAACTCGTTTTCGAACATCTTTAGATGTGGACTAGCCGTAAGCCAGCGGCGAGCTCTCGAGATTTTAGTTCTGCGCTCCATTTCTATCCATGCCTTCATGACTTATTAGACTTGCAAATGGAATCGAGGAAGATCAGTATCACCGTTTTCGAAAATACCTGCAGTGACATCTGGAGTCCTTCTCTTAATTTCAAGAAGTGTTATCTAGCATTTCCATGGCAAGGAAGTGTTGGAAATGTGACGAACGAGTGCGTGTGGAGCTGCAAAGACATCGAATTATTCTGCAAAACACGAACAGAGTACCAGAAAACCACAGTCATTGCAATGGCTGCTTTCCTCTCCAACCACAAAATTGGGGAATGTATCCAGGCTCCCATCGACATGATTGGTAATGGCTTGCTGTTTCTGACTCTGTTCTCCCAGAAACTAAGCGGCACCATGTTCACTTTTCTCCGTTTTATCTCCATGGCTTTGTTTTTCCACGCTGTCCTCGCCTTCACTTGGCACGCTGGGAACAATATTACAGTAACAAATACCATCCTCAGCCTTATATATTTACATGCAATTCCAATTTGGCAAAACGCTATCAGGCTAAATGTTAGCATGTTGACATTTTTCATGATGCTCGATCGCTATCGGGCAGTTTGCCGAGCCGCCCAACACAAGAAACGAAATGAGAAAAAATATGTTGGTAGAAAAAATACCTCGAGACAATCCTGGTCTACGACACCGGGCTAGACCGGAATAGGCCGCCAGTGCTGACTATTAAAACTACTATTTTCTGGCATCATCGGATTTATATAGCGTACGTTCACTACTTTCTGGGATTCATACGAGCTTTTCTGATCGTGTCTCTGGTATATTTCTGCACTGCAATTGTAGCTCGGCTGCGTCGTCGATCTCGACAGATCGCGGGCATGATGGGGCTCAAGGCTGCTGTGGTTGAATATAAAAATGTGGTATTTCTACGCAAATTTCAAAATATCGACACTATTGTGTTGCTTATCGATCTCGTGGCCCTAACCTGCCAAGCAGTTTTCGATGTAGTCGCGGCCCAAAGTTTAAAATGCGACATTTATCGCCAGCTTGCAGCCACTCGAATTACGTATTGGGCCAGCTATTTTTCGTTGGCGGGCAGGGTATATGGTCAGACTTCACTGGGCGAATTATTTTTCGTTTACATCTTCTTTAAGAAGTTTCGATTTGCATTTTACGATGTGATGGAAAAAATGAGAAAAAGCGGAATTGCTTGAGGAATAAAAGAGTGAGACAACGTTTTTTTTCGAGTCATTACTCTGGGGCTATACTGTAGATTTGTTTTTATGCTGTAGTTTAGGTTATTGTAACCAGGTGAAAATTCTTGGATTTTTTTAGGACAGTGGTGTATTTTTGGCATTGGTTCGCATTATTATAAACAGTACCGTTCGCTATACCCAACTGACAAGGGAACATCGCCAACTTTCAGGTCGAATTTTAGAAAACCAAAAATTGTAATTTGTCCCTGGGTGAAAAAGAAAGATCTGTGAAAAATATGCAAGGCGTCTGGCTAACTGGTCAGTGCAGGTCAGCACTCAGAGTACAGTAGAATTTTCAAATTCTGCTGGTTTTTTCCTAGTGTTGGAAGGTTAAAATCGAAAATCCGATCACAAAAACCGAGTTTGGAGAGAATTCTGCACGTTTTTCTTAACGCTCAGCTTCGTTAACACACAAAAATTCGGGAATTTTACACAAGACGCTGACCAGTGCTGACCAGGTTGCCAGACGCCTCTAATATTTTGCACATAGCTTTCTTTTGCACCCAGGAATATATAGCAATTTTCGGTTTCTTAAATTTCGACTTAACGGTTGGTGATGTTTCCTTGTGAGAATCAGAAAAAGAGGCGAGCGGAATCGCGCATAAGTGGCGGCATGGTGCAGCGGATCGGCGTTGGCCTAGTGCACCCGTATTGCTCACTGTGATAGATGGCTTGCTGGACATGCCTCAGCTTTAATTTATGCGGTTACGGATGTCGGTTTGCGAACAATAAACCCTCGATGACATTGCACGCCTGGCCGTGGGTGACTAACCTGGTCCAGTCGAGGTTCTCCGAGCGAAATGCTCCAGATTAGGCCCAGGATCCCATCGTCTGGAGGTGCTCCTAGTGGAGAAGCAGACAGGGAATGTGCTGCGCGTGGTGGTTGACTGCAAAAAAATATGCAGAATATCGTCATCTGTGGAAGGTTTCTGATCCAGAATGCCCTCGTCGAGGTGCTCCTAGTATATACTCTAAACTACCTGGGCAGGAGAAGAGGGCCTTTATAACAACAAAACTATAGTCTGGGTGGTAGTCGTGCTAATCCTTGGTATCATTGGAGCGCGTCCAGCTTGAACTCGACGCAGCTCAGTAGGTGGTATTGTCAGCAATGTGGTTCTGGCAGGCCATTGACCAATGTGCTCAGGTACAGACAAGGAACTCAAGGCCAGTCCTCAATCCACAAGGCCGGTCCTCAATAAACAAGGCCGGTCCTCAATCCACAAGGCCGGTCCTCAATCCACAAGGCCAGTCCTCAATAAACAAGGCCGGTCCTCAATCCACAAGGCAAGTCCTCAATTCACAAGGCCAGTCCTCAATCCACAAGGCCGGTCCTCAATCCACAAGGCCAGTCCTTAATCCACAAAGCCGGTCCTCAATCCACAAGGCCAGTCCTCAAACAACAAGGCCGGTCCTCAATAAACAAGGCCAGTCCTTAATCCACAAAGCCGGTCCTCAATCCACAAGGCCAGTCCTTAATCCACAAAGCCGGTCCTCAATCCACAAGGCCAGTCCTCAAACAACAAGGCCGGTCCTAAATCCACAAGGCCGGTCCTCAATCCACAAGGCCAGTCCTCAAACAACAAGGCCGGTCCTCAATAAACAAGGCCAGTCCTTAATCCACAAAGCCGGTCCTCAATCCACAAGGCCAGTCCTTAATCCACAAAGCCGGTCCTCAATCCACAAGGCCAGTCCTCAAACAACAAGGCCGGTCCTAAATCCACAAGGCCAGTCCTCAATCCACAAGGCCAGTCCTTAATCCACAAGGCCGGTCCTCAATCCACAAGGCCAGTCCTTAATCCACAAAGCCGGTCCTCAATCCACAAGGCCAGTCCTCAAACAACAAGGCCGGTCCTCAATCCACAAGGCCAGTCCTTAATCCACAAAGCCGGTCCTCAATCCACAAGGCCAGTCCTCAATAAACAAGGCCGGTCCTCAATCCACAAGGCAAGTCCTCAATTCACAAGGCCAGTCCTCAATCCACAAGGCCGGTCCTCAATCCACAAGGACAGTCCTCAATCCACAAGGCCGGTCCTCAATCCACAAGGCCAGTCCCCAATCCACAGGGCCAGTCCTCAATAAACAAGGCCAGTCCTCAATCCACAAGGCAAGTCCTCAATTCACAAGGCCAGTCCTCAATCCACAAGGCCAGTCCTCAATCCACAAGGCCAGTCCTCAATCCACAAGGTCAGTCCTTAATCCACAAGGCCGGTCCTCAATCCACAAGGCCAGTCCTCAAACAACAAGGCCGGTCCTAAATCCACAAGGCCAGTCCTCAATCCACAAGGCAGTCCTCAATCCACAAGGCCAGTCCTCAATCCACAAGGCAGTCCTCAATCCACAAGGCCAGTCCTCAATCCAAGTCTTGAACCAAGCCGCTTACTCGGCCCAGATTTCGTTTGCGATCTACAGCCTGGCCCTGACTAAAAAAGGCGGACAACACAGCATTCCTAACAAGCCTCAACAGTAAGATGCTGACCAGTATCCACGCCTCTTGGTTTCAGTCCCATAGCAACATCACTTCCATAATGTCTGTTATGACAGACTCGAAACTTTCGGACCAGCCAATGCACACAGTGAATAATCAGGGCTTAGGATGGCTGGTCTACGCGGCCACTGTAAAACGCAACCATGGTCGATTAGGAAACGTGCTGAAGCTGCTTTTTCTGCTAGAAACATTAGCAGCACGACCGAGCAACGAACAGAGGGTCATTGAAAGATCCAGCTCGTGGTCTACATACTGGGCAAGGATCCTGCCTCTCAGACTGGGCGTGCACTAACCGCTGGGTGTTCGACTCGCTGCTGGGTACATCATTTTCATGCACGGGTCCTTCCATCTTCAAATGTGCCATCGCAGATATGGTAAAATATGAGGATGAAGATGAAGTTGCAAAAGGGAAGGAGAGATTGTTGAGATTGTCCCTCGTGGCTTTGAACACCTCTAGCAATCAGAAGCCATTGCACTTTCAGATGCGGGCCATAAGTCTAGACGTTGGATAATCTAGAGCCAGTATATGTCGTCAGGTTGTTGTCGCGTGAAGCACAACAGTTGATCCTTTGTTGAGCCTGTCCAACCATCAGCAGAACACAGCACGCACACACATTGTTACTTTGATGCTGACGTCGGAATGCATCTGTGTGTGAGATTATACTGTACACTGTGTGCAGTGTGCAGAGTGTTACGTCCTCTCTTCGTATGGCCGAATAGACCAGCCATCCTAAGCCGCTTCCACGCTGTGCGTTGGCTGGACTAAAAGTTTTGAGCCTTTCACAACAGACGTTTTTGGGGATAATAAGACCATTTTTCGTGTTTTTCTATCACCTTGTTCTGATCAAAACATTTCATGCTCATAGATACATCAACTGAAAAAGTTATGTGACCACTTTTAAACCTCTAAAACACCTATACATACCAGGAGCGGAAAATGATTTTCCCTGATTTTTCCTGGTTTTGCACAAACACAAAATGGATTATTCCCTGATTATTTCTCGACTTTTGCAGCACTATCTAGCCAATTTTCAACACGTTTACACCAACGGTATGATTTTCCTTCTTGGTCAGCGGACTTGATAATTTGTATGATCTGATCTTTCCAGAACGGAATACTCAGAATCCGCAAGTTTTTGGAGAAGGTAGGTGATTCACTTGCTTTGTTCACAAAAACGTGCCCCTGCCCTGTGGGAAGAAGAAAAACAACAACCAAAACCTCTAATCTGTTAGGAAGTGGAGCCGCGAGCGTCGTAGTCTCAAAACAAATGCGCTAACCGCAAACAAAAGCCACTCTGCCACAAGGTGCTCTTCTCTGAAAAGGAGATACTGATTTTGCATATGGCGAGCATACGCAAGGAACAAATGGAACCACCAGTCCCAGCCTTTTTAAGCCTAAGCCAGCCCTAGGAGAACTAGCTCATGCTCGGAGTGGTCTGAACTATTTCCGCAGAGCACTTCCTCAAAAGAAGAAACGGAATACTTTGCGGTATAAGCCTCCCGCATTTCCCATCTGGACAACTTTTCGTCATGTCAGGTCATTTTCAGGGCTTTCTTGTGAAGTCTTGCCAAGTTTGGTTTTGCTTCTTACGAAGATCTTGACAATATGCCAGTCTTATCAAGATCTAAAATTTAAAATTCACGACGACAGAATGCATAGTGGTTGCTTCGATGTGCTCTGCTACAAGACAGTGTAGTTTCTAGACTATACTTTCTATGCGAAATCTTTTGTCCTTAGAAGACTCAAAATAATGTCACTCATATAGGTGCCTGGTTCATTGTGCGTCGTGAAAACAAGCACAAAGAATTTTTGAGGTCCCAAGAAAGGTTTTATAAACTTCACTCAAAAAATGCAAATTTATCACAGAACACACTAATAATGTGTCTAAGAAATGAAACTAACTTGGAAACAGAAAAAAGATATTGAAAACCAACACAAAAAATTTTAGATTAAGTTAAAAATCTGCGTCAACAGGGATAGGGTGCAAGCGCGAGGCATGAACAGGTAGATCAGAAAGAAGGTTTACCATTATCATATTTTAATCTTCTTCACTGCCTTACTCGATGATTTGTTTTCCACTTCGCGAACATGAATGTTCGTGGCTGCCACCGTAACTGGTGTGTTTGTCAGCGTGCCGTGATGCGTACTTTGGGTTTTCCATGGTAGTCGACTTCGAATTTCCGAGCTGAAGGTCAAATACAGGAATGGACTGATGCAGCTGTTGAGATTAACGAAGAAATTTAAAACCATTTCGCTCGGCTCGTTGGTGGCCCAGAAAAGAAATATCCAAAAAAATATTTGATACGCTATTAAAACTGAGGAGATGAGACCGAATTGGAACATGAGTTTGGACTCCTTTGCTCGTCGTTTTCGATCATCTTCCGATTGCAAGCTGGTTCCGACGCGACGTTGGATTCTCCGATGTTGGATATAAATCATGACATATATCAGAGCCACGCCCAAACATATGCTGTTGCAAATTGTGGCATTGAAATTTAGTGCGAAATCCTGGCACCCGCCTTCGTAACATACAAACAACCAAGCGTAATTGAAATCATAATAACATTTGCACCCGTACATAACTGAGGGCATGAAAAAACAAAAAATAAAACAGAACCCAATCAGCATATAAATCCGTTTTTGACTGAAAACGCGTTTGTAAGTCTCAAAGTGACACACGGCCACGTAACGATTGACTGCTATGACCAACATTAAAGGGGCGATGGCCCAAAATGACACATCTGCAAAGTAACCGCACGAATTGAGGAACCATTTCGGGGTGTCCTCGAGACCATAGAACACGGCGGGCAAAGCGCACACCAATTCTGTGAATAAGTGAACACAGTCTGGGACGGCCAGTGCTACAGCCAAGGTGTAGAAAGTGTTGGAAAAAGTGGTTTTACGATAACGCAAGATTGTGAAACACACAAAAAAGTTGGCTATGATACCAGCTGTGCAAAAAAAGTATTCGACTGTAGCCACTATGATATCCACGTTGCGTGGGATTGAATGATTTGTCGAGTTGGCCATGTGACACCAGTATCTACGTGAAAAAAGAGCAAACCTTCTGAAAGGTTATCAAAGTATATTGTAGCTAGATGGGTATGAACGTCGAAAGGAACAAATATAGCATGTTGGAATTTGAATATTGATTATCAGTTCGTATGCTGCCAGAGCCGCCAAACTGTAGATTTAAACCTTTGTTTTGTTGCTATGTAGCCCTTCTGGAGCTTTCATTGAAGTTTGTTTCAAGGTTGAAAAGGAGATGCTGATGCGATACAAGAGTTAGTGAGGCAATAACAAGAGTTTGAATGTTTGGTCAAAAGCTCTATGAATCATATAGGCATAGCGGAATCTGTTGGGTTTTTAATCCAATACTTGTCAAGAATTTTCTCGCCAGCAAGAATAGCATTACATCCTCGGGAAACTTAGCTTTCCAACAGCACGCAAAAGACCGCAACAAATTTTCAAATGGATTTTGTAAAATATAAGGAGCTTTTATGGTATTTGGATTTCTTTTAATAACTTTCAGATAAATCAGATGTTATCTTCTAACCGAAGTAAAAAGTAGGAAAGGACAGATGTGAACTGCTGACTCTAAAAGAGCTCCTGATATCACGGAACTCGGTGTAACTTGTGTAGCGATCAACATGACAATACTATATATTGGTATAGCATGCTGCCTCTTATATATTAAGCCCCATACGAGTGCTGAATTTCCATGACATAGTATCCTGTAATTAAAATTTCTCAGTCAATAGGAATGATAATCAGCCCTTTTTGAATAGGGACCCTTGATTTAGAATTCAACAAAGTATTCTCCGCCTGCTTATCAAAAGGAATAACAAGATCGAGCCAAGTCTGAACATATAGCCAAGTTAATTAGCATATATTCAATTTACCTCCCATAATAATGACCGACCAAAGTTCTCAACGTTGTCTGTAAAAAACGAAACAAGATAATGCACCTAACATTGATTAAGCGAATCTGTCGACTGAAATCAATGAGAAGGATTACGTGTCATGATTACATTTCAAGCATTACATCATTTCGCTTTTTGTATCATTTTGACCCATGATTATGACAGCTTCCCCTGAATATGTCTTTTATGTCTGCGCATTCGACTCAAGTAGCTTGCGTTACAGCGAAGTCACAAATTCTCTGAAAAAGCTTGACTCGGTTAAAAATACTCGAAGGTTTACATGATGATTCGATCACTAATCAGTGATTGATGAGGAAGAGCGATAAAATATGGCTCTTTGTTCTCGGATAGAATCGGTAGGTACGGAACGAATGTGGATTCGTTGGTGGACAACAGTATTCTTGCAGCACGCGCGAAAGAGTAAGCACAATCTTCATAGGACACTAAAATGTACGAGTGAGTAAGGCAGAGCTCGCGGACCCAACATACATATCTCAGGGCCCAAGCGGTCTTACACGTATACGTACCATTAGTGGTGATTATCGGCGACGTGTCATCTCATATTCTATCCAAAGCCACGCACTCGAGGGCTAAGGCCATTTTCCAGAAACTCGATGAACACACACTCAGCAATCATTTTTTACCAGGGCGGGAGCCGAACCCTCCCCTGTAAGCGCGCACCCAGCGTGAGACGCTGTCGCCTTAACCGCTAGGCCACGACTCGGGCACAGCGCATCGATCGTGCCATCGCATTTTGAGAGAAAGTGAACGTCCACTAGGCGTCATTTTTCCTTCCTCATCTACTTTCATCCATCTTCCGACTTCATCCCCCTCCCCAGAAAGGGTGGACGTCTTTTTGACTGTCGAATCAGGAGCTCATGTTGTCATTTCTATGATTGTGCTGGTTTGGACTCTCGCCATCGGTGCGATGATTCTGTCTGGTTGCGATGTAGTTCATACTTGCGTGAGGTGCTCATAGCGGAGACACGCAGGGGGAAGCTGCTGTGTGTGATGGTCATGTTGTGTGTCACAGCCTTTCTCGCAAGGTTTGAATGCTTGCTGGCTAGGCAAGCATTCAAAACTTTCAAGCGAGGCTACTTTTAGATGGTTTGTTCAGGCTGCCGAAAGATCTTGTGTATCGCTCGGGATTGAAATCGCTTGCAAGAGTATCATAAAGCGATGAAAAATTGAGTATTTGCTGCTAATTCGATCTGATGTTCGACAATGCGTGTAACGTGTGTAGGGGTAAAAACAAACAAGTGGTTGCATGCAGAAGTGATGACCAAATCTTGGGACCGCCATTGGAGTGACGAACATAATCATGTGAGCACAATTCAAGTGGCTTGATGATATTCATGGGACCCCCACTACAGTGGTAAATTCAAAACAAAAGGATCTACTGTACTGATAGCTCCAAAACGCGAAACTAATGTTTCCCTGAGCTTCATATATGACAAGTATCGACTTTACGTACACCGTCGTAGGCAAAGCGCAATGTTACTCCCATACTTCGGGGTTAAATTCATTCATTCCTAGGAATTTAAATCCTAAAGTCATGAGTTTACTCGCGATTCCCAGATTAAAAAGCCAAAACCGCTCTTATGTCATAAGCGGCGCGCAAACGGCAGATTTTAATAAGTTCGCTCTCACTTGGTACAGACTCAGAATTTTCCAAAAAAGTGGAAGTGTCTACTGAAAAACACAAGAAGGTGATTCTTGTGAGCAGATGAGGGTATGCGTAGCCAAATGGTGTCAATGCGGCTGATTACTGGACTACCCACCGCATAGATTAGGCCGGTCGTACTCGATCTGGTCAATTGCCAAGATGTCAGCTAATGTTCGAATCTGAACAAAACAATCTGAAATTCTCAGTAGAGTTCAAAAAAATAAGCCGACTCAAAAACCATCAAAGAAGCACCTGAAATGGAACTGTGACTGGTGGCACTCGTACAACCACCTGTCGCCACCCCGTTCCAGTGAATCCTTCCAGGGCGTTAAAGCACAAAGATCGGCCGTTTGGTTTTGGTGGAACGCGAATGCAAATGTCAAGCTCACCGCCAATGGCTGTTTTCCAAACGTACAGCTGCAGTCTACCACTGCTGTACTGGCAGTTGATAATGTCACTTATTAGGAGGGCTGTTTGGGATTGTCGATCCAAGGGTCTGTTGACTGCTGGCACTGAAGAGCGGCCGATGTAAGCAAATAAGTCTACTGAATTGAGAGAAGATGCCCGCTATCAAAACCATTCAAGAATAAGTGGCATTCAAATCCTTCTCAGCTAAATAAATTATCCAAAACAGAGATGAATTCAAGGTATTTTGGGGCTGCTCACGCTGTTCTTAGATAGTCGTACCATAAACAATACTACTAAAATTATGGCTTCCCAAATATGTATTTCCCGATGTCGTAACTGAGGGACCATATTGTTTCACGCAAGTCCACATGGGCCCATAAGGAATCCCCTGATTCATATCGTTTATGTGAAGCCGAAAGGTCTTTCCTGGATTGAGAGCATGGGCTCCAGCGTTAAAGTAGTGAGTTGCCACAAAATTGACCCATACATTATCCAATATAAAACGAGGCTGGGACTGAGAAAAGCAACGTACTATTAATTTTCCTAACATTATTTCCTTGGAGATCACGTTTGAAGCAAATCGAACGGCGAGTCAAACTTGACAAAACCACAAAAATGGCGTTTGTTTCCAGATGCCAGTGCTAGCTCCCTGCAAAATTTCATAGGCGTCTAGGCATTGGTCAGCAGTGGATCTTAAAACCTCCTAACGTCCTAGGATTTTGTGAAATTTACCTGCTAGATTTCCGGAAAGATTTCAAAACCCGAGTGTTGGAAGCTTGAACTCGTAGCCCAAAAGACGGGAACCGAGTTTGGAAACAACACCGCTTTTTTCTCAATATTCAGGCTTCTGACCACACAAAAATTTAAAAATTTGTCGGACCTCAGGCGCTGACCACTGATGACCAGTCGGCGAGACGCCCATATTATTTTGCGCCAAGACTTTCTTTGCACCTATTGACATATTACAATTTTTAGTTTTGTAAAGTTCGACTTACTGTAACGGCTGGCGATGTTTTTTCGTCTGTGGCTGTCGCGCATGTAGCCCGCGCGAGAATTTTCTAGTTTATAGCGACCAGAGGCGAATCAGCGCCGCCCCCTATTTAACTGTGTGTTCGTGTATATTATGGGTCAGTAGTAGTAACAGCAAGGATAGTGGAGAGGTGCACGTTGGATAAGACATGGTAGCAGAGCGTGCATAATTACTACCGTTCTTCGTTCGTTGAGGCCTGTTCGAAAGGAGGTCCAGGCCCATTTATCTAAGAAGCCGTCCATTGTGAATGAATTCCGCACTCCTGAGGACACAGCGACCTACATTAAAGAGGTCGGCTTATTTGTGAATCTACTTCGAAGTCGCCGGAACACATTTTTTCAACTGCATGAATCGCTGATTCGTGTGAAGTGTGAAAAGGACGCGGATCAGAAGGCAATCGATGAGGCCGCGGAGTCAGACGCCAGCCTCTTACTCGAGGTTGATGGGTGTATTGAACATTATGCGGCTCATCACCAGCATTTGAAGGACCAAATGGACCGAGAATGGGACCTAGATCGACCACCAAGAGCACTCACCAACGGACAGTCGGCTGCGCGAGAGCACCAAGCGTGCCAAGTGAAATTACGGAAAATCGAACTGACCAAATTTGGCGGGGACGTCACACTATGGAAAGAGTTCTGGGACTCATTTGAAACGGCTGTCCACAACCAGGCCTCTGTCACCGCGGTTGACAAGTTTAACTACCTGCGCTCCTTTTTAGTGGGGGAGGCTAAATCGGCCATCAGCGGACTGGCATTGTCAAACGAAAATTACGATGCGGCAGTTGCGATCTTGAAAGAACGTTTTGGGAACGATCAACTGGTGATTCATGCGCACTACGCAGCGCTGTCGAATTTGGCTCCTGCTAGCAACGACAACACGCAAAGCATACGGGCAACGGTCGATGCCCTGGAAAAAAACTTTCGCTCCTTGGAACGCCTAAAGCAAGAGGTGAACCAGAATCTGTACTTTGTTTCTGTCATTTTAGCAAAGTTACCACGAGCGTTTATTATGCGTCTCGAAGAAACACGCGGGGCCGAACAGTGGACTGTAGAAAGTCTACGCAAGCGGGTGCAACAGCTTCTCATGGCTCGTGAAGTGGCGGAACAGCATTACAGAACATCAACAACTGCACAACGGGAGCAGACGAGCAAAAACGGGACGGCCAACGGGAATTCCAGACAGAATTCGCCGAAGCATGATTCAAGAAATGTCAGTTCCCACTCAACAACAGGCTCGCTTTTCGCCGGGGTCAAAGGTTCAGCCAGCCGCGAATATTCAAACAAATGCGTATATTGCCAAGGATCGCACTGGTCGGATGAGTGCAAGAAATTTCCTACGATCGAAGCGCGCAAGAAGCAACTCAAGGGCCGTTGTTTCATCTGCCCAAAAACTGGTCATCGCGTGAACGACTGCCAGTCAGCCAAAGCGTGCGCTCATTGCAAAACTGCCAAACACCATCACCGCAGTCTCTGCCTAAAACGGGTTCCCACAGAGAAGCCCAAGAATGACTCGAAGGATTCAGTGGGTACCGTAAGTACAATGCTTCATGCTGAGCAGGAATCAGGAGCCGAAATTGCGCTTACGTGCGCGGAGGGCAAAGGTTTGCTTCAAACGGCTTGCGCTTGGGTACACCCAGCAACTCCAAAGGGCAAGGGAGTCTACATGCGCGTGGTCATGGACAGCATGGAGATCAGACGATCATGGAGAAGAAGAAGAGTCTGAAGACGACGAGACACGGGACCACAGCCGGTCAGTACGACAAAGGACAAGTTGTGTAAGCACAGGAAACAAGACTGTGACAAATCTGATCATGATCACGATGTGCATTTTGACAATGATGCTCGCAACGTGCAACGGGGTGAAACCGCTGCTTTGTAAAAAGGGACACGCGAAATTGGCGATACAATTGTCAGACGCTTATCCATGCACCGTCCACTACAGCAACGCTTCCGAGAAGGTTTCCTCAAGCTCAATCGTGATATACAAACGCAATATCGCCAAGTATAGCAGTCCCGCGTATAAATGCCGAAAGATTCGAACAAAGGTCGCCGCCTGGACCAATTTTGCAAAGGCTGGGTCGTACATACAGACAAGTGACGAAGAAATCCCTGTCTCCGAAACGGAGTGTAAGGAAATGATACAGAATCGACGTTGCAGGGAGGGCCCCCTCCTGGGAGGTGACGTGGCTTTTACCGAAAATCATGTAGACCCGCCTTACACGACAGGAAATGCCTGGGATTGCAACTTTTGGAAGGTTGTATACGTAAGCAATTGTTTTCTCGAGAAAGGGAAAGTGTATCAAACCTTTCACGGCCAGATGGAGTCAAATTTAGCGAATGTAGCAGATTGCAATTACGATAAGGAGACTTGTGTGTTGCACGATCAAGCAATGCTCATGTGGACCAAGAACCAGAGTGCCGAGTGCGAATTTGTTTCGTGGGAACGAATGAAAGGAAAACTGTGGAGCAATCAGTTTCTCACTTCTTCGACTTCGAAATCGCCCTGACATGGAGTCAGGCTCCAGACAAGATAAAGTTATGTGATGGGACTATGTCAACGTTGACCGACCAAGGGTTTCCAATCGTCTTCTCTCCCACCATGAAAGCCGAATACAGTCTTCCAAAGAGGAAAAAACGGGAAACCAAGGACACTTATGGACTATCAGATTTGGTTGCAATGAGACTCCAAACACTGGATGTGCGTCTGGAGGTGTTTTTTCGAGATTCTCTAAATCAAGCCTTTCAATCAGTTTGTCGGACGATCAAGGAAATGCAACAAATGGACATCTTGCTGGCACATGCAGAACCGACACTAGTGGCCCGGAGGGTCCTGAATGACTCAAACATAATGGCCAGACTGCACGGGCAAATTCTGGAAGTGTGGCCATGCACTCCAGTCGAACGATACAAGTTTCTGAGCATGACCGAACGATGCACAGAAGGGATACCAGTCAATTACACAGTCAGCGGACAACGGGTGTAAGGATACATGGATCCAAAGTCAAGGGTCATCTTTACAAACTCCGCACTGGCCGATTGCGATCGAGTACAAGAAACGTACATCTCAGACGACAAGGGACAAATTTTTCTATACACAGCTCACGACGGCGCCATGCGACTTCAAACAAGCCTATTCCTCAGCCGTCCAGTTCATTTGGCTCGGTTAGACCACTACGCGGACTTCAAAACAGTCGTGCACAAGCCATTGACGCTATATTCGCAAAGGGAACTGCGAGGTCAAGTAAGTTTAAATGACCTCTTCTCCGCTTTAGACAGCCACGCCAGGGTCCTGCATCAGCTCAGCCAAGCAGCCGAGGTTCCGTCAGACCCCACAGCCAAGGCTATATTGGACACAGCGTCTCGATACACGCCCTGGGGACTTTGGGATCAATTACCTGCCCATGCACATTGGATATGGGTCCAATTTTGCTGTGTAATCGTGACAGGCCAGATCCTCTTCGGGGTCATCCGCAAGGTGATCAGACGGACTGTACGACGGGATCAACAACCGAAACCCAACGTGGCGCCGCCCATCTCCAGCCAGGCGCCACCATCAGGCCCAAAACCACAGACCGAAGGACCAACAACAATCGCAGCCTTGGTTCACGAAATTCAGAGAAATGCGAAGGATAGTGATTGAGTGACACTTATTTATTTGTCATAGAAACACGGTCACATAATTGTTTAGTGAGTGATACTATTAATTTTTGCGGCGGGACTGTCGCGCATGTAGCCCGCGCGAGAATTTTCTAGTTTATAGCGACCAGAGGCGAATCAGCGCCCACCCCTATTTAACTGTGTGTTCGTGTATATTATGGGTCAGTAGTAGTAACAGCAAGGATAGTGGAAAGGTGCACGTTGGATAAGACAGTGGCTAGCAACACGTAGCTGGAAACATCAAATCTTCAGCTCCTTTCTTACTAGCAAGTACCAAGATTGCCGACACCAGCAGTTGGAGACAAGTGCATATCAAGACAACTCTAGCCTATATTTTATCTACAGTATTTTTAGCTACACGCATCTTTTAATTCTCAACCGATGGGGAAGTCGTTTTCTGCCTTGATTTCATTGGTACGAACTGAATTAGCCTGGTGGTGGTTCAAACGCCTTTTTCTGGTGAGCTTGGAGATGTTTGTGCAAGAAAACGTAAAATGTCAGTTCTGGTCCAGCCTAAACCTTTAAAATGATCAAATAAAATGTCACAGAGCTCAAAAATTGTTTTAAAGCACCTTTTTAAAAACTTAATTTTGTTCCCTCTGTAATAAAGTGAAGACATGGGTCACCTTGTTCTCAGGCAAGTTATTTTGCAAGATCATCCAGCTCCCCTTTTTGCGGACTAAAAATTTTCTGGTAGCTTTGTCATTTTTAGCGAGGCTGATTGGCCCTTGCCCTCCTGGATTCTCGTAAGCCCATTCAACCATTCCCCCATAATATATTCTCAGATGCCCGGTCTTATTTAAGCTCCGGACAATCAGCATTAGAACTATTTACAGCTTCAGAAGCACCTTCTGGGGCACCAAGATGAAGTCCCTGCCAAGCACGCTAAGTGGCCCATCTGCTAGAGTTTCTAGCCTCTCGAACACTTAGGTTCACAGCGACAGCTAGAGTACATTATCGATTTCCTAAACCCAAAGAGAAGAACAAATCAGGCGCCAACTTTTCAAACTTCAGTAACGATGAAATCTAACCGCTCAATTGGCAGACCACATAATTTTCGGATATAGCTAACAGAGCGGAACATTGCAACAAGTTGTATTCCCCACTAGTGCCTTCATAACTTGCAAGTCAAACCAGCACAAAAAGCACAAAAACCCTTGTGCCACAAAGTTTTCGAAAATTGTTTTTGTGAATGAATGTTTTCGAAAAACTCACGACTAGCAGGGCCAAGATACGTTATAAGTTAAGTTTTATCCCTGACAAATTTTGTGCACTAACATATTCCCGCACTTACCTAAGCCAGACGGTCCTCTGGGGACGCTAGTGATAATATCAGTCACCACTCGATCAGTGATTTTCCAATCGATATCATCTTCGAGACCATTATTTTCATTTCTCCAACTACATGTGTCTGTTTGAAAATCACAATTCACATCAGGCGGTCGTTTCACAACAGTGAGAACTAGAAGAAAAGTTTTTCACAAAGGAGTCAGAGGCACGTCATCTATTTACACACCGCTTCCAAAATGTGAAGCTATCAAAATCAAAATAAGTGGATGTTTACAAGATTGTACAGTGATTATTCTCATTTTGCTCATGCTCTCTATGGCCTCGCCCGATGTCTACCTGGCACGAATAGAGACGAGCGGGGAAGAAAAGAAAACTTGGATCGAAGAAGAAAAAATACAAAGACGAATATGTCGCGCACTCTTTGCACGTCGCTCTGCTGACATATTTTGTCATAAAATTATATTTTATTAGATTTACTAAGGCCAACGCAGCAACCGGGTCTCGCTTGCCTTCTGTGCACTTTTTATGAGTGGAGGTGACAGACATGGGAGCATATCGTTCTGTTTTGTGTTTGAAGAATGGTGCAGTTCAGTACGTGGGGCGCATTTCTGTTGAGTGAGGCACAACATGACTAAAGGGGCGGGGGAGGATAACACTTGCGACCCTGAATAGAGGTAGATGAAATAGAGGCAGAATTTATAGCTTGCATATGCTGTGTGTTTGAATGCATTGACATTAACAGTACTTCTTTTTTCAATATCCTGGCATCGAATCTGAAGTACTCCGGCTCCAACAGAACAGCGTGACACGTAAAGTCGTGTAGCCTCCTAGATGAGCGGCGTTTGGAAATTTCTTTTCTGCGTATAACGTTACTAGCGTTGACACAGTTCACTGAAACTGACAACGGAACTTCGCAAACCGTTGAGTCGAACTTCAAGAAACCAAAAATTGTATTATGTTTCTATAGGTGCAGGAGGAAGCTCTGTGCAAAATATCAGAGGCGTCTGACCAACTGGTCAGCAGTGGCCAGCGCCTAAAGTACTGAGAAATTTTCAAATTCTGTTTGATGTTTTGGGTTATTTAAGGAAAAAACCAAAAACCCTGTTTGAAGCTTAAACTCAAAACTCTTGACTCAAAAACCGAATTCGGAAAGGACTCTGCGTGTTTTTCTCAACGCCCTGGTTCGTAATCACACAAAAATTCAGGACTTTACACGCTGACCACTGCTGACCAGTTGGCCGGACGCCTCTGATATTTTGCGCAGAGCTTTCTTTTGCACCCAGGAACATATTACAATATTTGCTTTTTTGAAGTTTGACTGAACGGTTGGCGATGTTCCCTTGTGAGAATGAATCGATCAGTTGACTGAATCTTTTTTATTCAGTCAGCGGTAAGTGAAACTGAAACTGAATCTCTTCGCAAAAACTGAATTTAACTGTGACTGAATCTTTTTAGAATCAGTTAAATTCATTTTTCGAACTACTACATCCATAAAAATTAGTGATCTTGTTTGCGTACGTTCGCACATTTAAAAAAAAGCGAGACGCAGCAAGACGAAAACGAAGCTAGTCGAGTTATCGTGATTGAGAAACACTCGCAGGGTTCTCTTGACCCGCTGTTCAGGTTATGGGCTTAGGATCCGCCTCCCAACCTCCTGTTTTGGTTCTTTTTGCATAAACGCCCTGACACAGGAGGAAGGTTTTCAAAAACTTGCAGGACATCGGGCGCTGACCTCTGCTAATCGTGAGTTGTTGGCTGAACGAGCTGTGAGCTGTTTTAAATCTTTAATGCGGAGGAGTTATTTGAATGAAGAAAAGTGAAAATGTTTCTCCTCAAGTGGTCATATCTATATGCGAAATTTTTTTTAAGGAAAACTGAATCATCCAATTAAATTCAGTCAATTGAATCTTTCAATTAAGTAACTGTAACTGAAATCGAATCTATTCGGAGATTCAGTTAACTTAACTGAAACTGAAACTGAATCATATTTTTCAAAACTGTATTAACGCTGGAGTATAAAGAGTCACCTTTATATATAACGGAATTTTTATTGAGCTCAAAAAGCTGTTTTTGATGGCCTCAGGAAAACTAGAGAAGCCGACCCTCATTAAAATCAAAAATAAATCTTATTCGTTATAACATCAATTCCTGTTCCAACAGCCTTCGCGTGAAAGATTTCTTCCCCCACCGATCGCAATGCTGGCTTGCGAGAAAAGGCGCTTTACCAGACTGGAAGTGACAGGTACAGCCAGAGTACCTTGCGCAAATTAAGCCAAGTTTGGATATGACAAATGAGCACACTGTTCTGGTACACAGCAGTCTATGCAGCTGCGCTGGTGGGTTGCTAAGTGAACGAGTAAGATAATTGCAATAGCGCAAGACTCACAATCAGCAGGGGTCAGTTTCAGGACAAGCGATCCTAACTTCAGGACATGTACGAATTCAGGGCACTTGCTTGGTACAGCAACTTGAGATAACGCTGAGACACTAGTTTGGGACGTGTCACAACAGCTGCCCTACAGGTGCTTTATCCGTAAATTTAGGTGCGTCCTAAGACAGGTCTTATCTTTTAAGATGACTCGAGAAATAATAATTAAAAATGTAATAATTAAAAAAAGATGACTCGAGAAAGTTCAGCAGACCATAGAATTTAACGCGGGAAATACTTACTGTACGTGTAAGCTGGGCACCCAAACAATAATAATAATACGTAATTCTGTCACTTGAGCAGTCGATGCACAGATGCAAAATAGGTGGGGTTGGTTGCATACAAAATACGCATAGAGTACGCAAAGTTTGTGCATCGCATTGAAATTTGGATGCGTATACAGTATGCGTACACCAGGCGGAATGTGTACGCATATACGAATTGGCAAACATGCTTGTACGCAATACATACATTGCGTTTGTTAATTAGCCGCTTGGGCCAAGTTAAAAATCAAAAGAAATTTCTTACCACAAGGCAAATTAGCAGGTGGAAGAATTCGAACTTGTAATTTATACATCTTTTCTTTACTGGTCGCCACGAATCCAATATTTGACTAGCGTTTTAGTTCGGCAGCTGTTGCCTTTAAATTCGGCAAAAAATTTAAAAAACATTAGCCAAAGAATCTTTCTTGCAAGTCAACATTTGTCTGACTTTGTCAAAGTGTCATCTTCTCACAATTTTTAAAACTATGTACGTATCCTGATTCTAGTATAGTGAACCTTGCGCTATCAGAATTCATGACCGAATGCAAAATAGAGAGTACAGCCATCAGGAGTTGGATACTTGCCGCGACAGAATCCTGAAATAAGTGAATCCGTCAATTTTCAACTAGTAGTATGCCCACGGTTTCCCAATATTTTTGATTCATAATGGTCAAAAATTAACAAAAGACTTACACGTGGTGAGATAATTCACAAAGCTTTAGGGATCGCTTTGAGGCTGGAACCCTAAACCAGCCACCCCGGAGGGCTCAGCTTAAGTGACGCTGAGCAGTACAAATGTACCACGCCCACCAGGATTCGATCCCGCAAACTTCCTCTTGCGATCCTGATGTCGTACCACTGAGCTATCAGGGCCACGAAAAGAGAAAAACTAGCAGCTCACTCGAACTTGGTCGAGTGTAAAGTGCAGCCCCTCCTTGCCTGAAGGAAGATCATCCCCCTTGCTTTCAATGCACACTGCTTCACACGCTGACCAAAGGTTGCGTGTTATCGCACGTGTGGCCTGACCAACCAAAATAACCAACTAGGCCGAAAGTTGGACTTTCAGTGTTGAAAGAGTATTGGCGGAGGAACGCTGGATTGCTGTCACGATCTCCACGGATTTTGTTTGACCAATCGGTATTGTAAATTAAGTCAAGACCCGCTTATTATCGTCCGACCCTAATCTCCAGTTACCTGGTATGAGTTTGGAAAACGAGTCTATTTCGACGATATTTCGAGGAAATTAGCCGACTTGTGTTCTACGACTCGCTAGAATCGCATTGTTCTTCATGGATGCTGAGATCAGCTGGTAGCTCTATGCACGACTAGTCGTTCGTTTTGAATTTCGTTTTCTTATTGTAAGTTTTTCAAGTTGATTTTACTTGGCGAGGTGTCTTCATGCGAAACACGATTTTGGAATTTCTCGACATGGAAATTCACGATCCAAGGCCAGCAATATTTTCAGTCCAGGACTGTCTTTTATGCTTTTCGGAACGGTTATCTGTATTTGCTGACAAGGTCACGTAATTAGTTACAGTATTGGACTGGATATTTAAGATGCACTGACTACGGGAAAAATACGCAATACGCAAACTTTCACGCATACTTTTTTGAGTATGCAACTCGCTTATGACGCAATACGCATAAGCATTCGAGAGACTTTGCGTATGCGCATTCAAATCAAGTAATTTTACTAACCGTAGTGCAAAGTAACTTCGATATATGGACCCTTTTTAAGGCCGTGGTCAACACAAAATTTGGACACACAAACGGGTCAAAAGTACTGTAGTTTTGCAAGTTCCCACTGCTAGAATTTCGGAAACCTTTTCACACCCGTTCGACTCTAGGATTTTCTAAATTTGCTTCATGCATGCATGAAGACCTGCATTCCCACGTTCACATTTTGCGTAACTTCCAAGAATGTCAGATGAATTCCAAGATGTGACTGACCCAATTTTCTTTTTTTTTAATTTTTTGGGTTTGGTTCCGTGCCGCCCCAGTTCCTCCACGGGACTTTCTTGCCATTTTGTCCGCCAGCCGGCCAGCAGTCTTGAACGATAAGCAAGGCCGTGAGGTGAACAGCTCTCACAGCAGTTCCCCTCTGTGTGTCCCCACTAGGAGCACCTGCACATGAGGGAATCTTGTGCGAGCACCAGCATTCCAGGATGATACTGGGCGAGAAGAGGGACCTTCCCGACTGGTGTTTTGGAACCAGTTTTTCTGATTCTTCACTCGTTCGGCATCCGAGTCGCCCAGAGCCAGGTTGGCGAGGCCAGCGACGGACTTAATAAACAGCCATCCTCAGCCGCAACAGAACTGCGGCCTCCCGGTCAGGGTTGTTGGCCCAAGCAATGTGTGACCAACGCCTTAACTAAGTGAGCCATCGCGGATTTCTCCGAGTAATTTCTGCGTAAGGGTCCATTTCTAAGTTCTTGGCAACTCTGCTTAATGGGTGGGGAACTTTGCGACTTGTAGCACGTTCTATTGTCTATTTAATGCGTTCAATTTTTTTAGCTCCGCAGCGTTGTGCCGATGCAGCAAGTTAGTAAGCTTTAGCGAAGGTAACTTCTTTTGACCGCTGTTGGTGTATGCAGTAGGTGACCTACGTCATGCGCAGTAAATTACCTAAACGCTGACAGCCATGCGTCATATCCCATTCAGAACTAGGTATGAACTAGCGTTCGACTGGGGTCGGGGTTGACTGACTGTGTGTTTTTAGGCCTGATTGGACTAGTACGTAGGCTACACGTGCAAGGTACTTTTTGGCAGATGTAGAGTGTTACCCATTTTTTTCTTTGGACGAAGCACTATTTTAGACGGGCAATAATGCATGTCTTATTACATACAAAATGAACGAGTGAGCATTTGAGTAATATATAAATAGGTTCATGCAGAGTCGCCTTTACTCCTATCCTTCATCGATAGCAGACACCCTCTGGCTCATATTCCATATTTTCCTCCTCATCAGCATTTTCCTGATCTTCGCATACCTACTTTGCTAGAACACTAAAAAAAATTATCTGGTTGCCCTCATTTTTGGCATAGGGTTAAACTTTGGGACCCCGACCCCTCTCAGAATTTCTCGGGGTCGGGGCCTAGGTCGAACGCTAGTAGAAGAAAACATTAAGTTTTTCGCTACAAAAGACACGAGTGAAATGTAAAATGGTTTTTATTTTTCGCATAAGGAAGAAATAACGACCTGCTTATTGTAATTTGTCACGCACGATTCCTAGCAGTTAATTCAAAAAAGATACGATTGCCGATCCAGGGCTCCGATCGGAAATTATCGGTGGAACAGACTAATCCCGAAAGTGCTAATTAAAGGTAACCTAATAAAAACGAGTGCATATGCTATTCAACAGCACAAATGTCACTTTTCACGTAAAATCGCCGCTGCATGTAGATTGCTCGCAACACGTTTCTGAGCTACGATCGTCCGTGGAGCTGCCATAAAAAAGGAATTACAACGCACTGAATGAAACAAATAAACATTTTTGACTGAAGAAAAACTGTTTGTGTATTATAATTTATGACCCATTACGTTTTTCTACGGCATAATTTAGCGGACCAAAGAAGATTTTAAACTGCACACATCTTGAAAAGGCACGTTCAAAAATTTTGTGAGAATCGACTTACTGTACTCTTACGCTTGCGAAAATTCTGTTGCTAAAAGTTCTTCTCAAAATTTACCTAATTTCAAGCAATAAAATTTCTGTCGGAGTGTTTGAGTATTTTCTACGTCAAAAAGAAATAAATAATAGACTACGAGAGGCGAAAAATCAAATTTTTAAAGTTGCCGCTACGCAATTTTCTTCGAGTTCGCGCTTAGAGCAGACATCTTCATGGCTGGTTCGCTTGTGCGCGCTGCTTATATCAAGACAGTGGTGAATTTAACAGACCCCCTGCTTTGCGCCCCGATCTCGGCGACGGTGAAATGATGGAGTTTGAGTAATGTGCCAAATTTTTTCCCCAGTTGAGCCTAGCTTAATGATGAGAACTGCCCTACAGGTTGTCCGAACCTGGGACTACACCTTTAAATGGCTCATCGGTTCAATGACCGCTTCAACCAAATAAAATCCTTATCCACATTTTGTTGTGCACCATTTGATAAGTCACACTTACGCTATATTTTTGTGTAATCTGAGTGGTGGCGCCGTATGAGGTTTTTAGGCAGGTTTAGGTCAAGCAAACACTATCTGGCATTCATGCTTTCTTTTTTCTGCCCATAACTAGAGTTACAAGTCATCTCCTCATTAGGTAGTATTTGAGACCATGGAAAACATGGATGACTTACAAGCGAGCATCGCCAATCGTCAAGTCGAACTTCACAAAACCAAAAAATTGGAAGCTTTCTGAAAAATATCAGACACGTCTGGCCAACTGATCAGCGATGGCCTAAAGTCCTGAGAATTTTTGAATTCCTAATAATGAGTCCGGGCGTTAAGATAAACACACGGGGCTACTTCCAAACTAGCTGCTCGGTTTTTAAGCCTCGAGTTTGAGCAACTCCGCAAGAATTATAAAAATTGCTGGACTTTAGTCGCTGACCACTGCTGACCAGTTGGCCAGACGTCACTTATATTTTGCTGAGAGCTTTCTTTTGCCCTTAGAAACAAGTTACCATTTTTGGTTTCGTTCAAAGGTTGGCAGTTGCCTCGTCAGATGTTGCAAATATTCGTAGTTGGACGACAGAGATATTACTGATGAGTGTGAAAGTAGTTGAAATATTCGTCTTTATAAAAACAGTTTTTGTTGTGGTGCTGCTTGCGCCTTTACACCATGATAATAAATACTATTTGTTTCTCATGGGGAGCAACCTTTCGGAAAAAGTTGACGCGTTATTGATTGTTGGAAAAAATTACAAGTACCTAATCCACAAGTACGCATTTCACCTATTCATCACAATTTGTACCTACTCGTATTTCACACGTTTTCTATATGATCTTGTATGATCCGACTAACCTCAATCCAATCCGGCCGTGAGGCATGAGAAGGTCTCGAAACACGCTCTCTCGAATGCATGCACTTGACAGGAGAGGGAGAGACACAAAATTAAACAAGGCTCATACGCGAGATCAAGTTGCTGCCAAATCATAATCCTGTGGTACAGAATCCCGCAAAAGAGTCGCAGGAAACACAAAACTCTGTCTGTATGTACGGAGGGAGCTTAAAAAGTTCGTAGCCTGAGCACCTTCCGCATGAGCTGCGGCAGTGAAATTTGGACTTTACAATGCCACACATCTCATTAAAATCCCTACGAAAAATCACGCTGATCCATTCATGTGTTCTTGAGATCTAGTCATCTGCTTGGAAGTGGGTCAGAAAAATTACAAATTTGACAAATTTTGCGCGTCAGTCTGTTATCAAGTTTTTAACAAAAGAAGGCTTGAAGCCCCCAGAAATTAGCGATCGGATTGTCTTGGTGTATGGCAATGAGGCACCTAAATTGCCGTCAGTGAAAAAGCGGTCTGCTTTGCTCGAACATGGGGGAGAATCGATTGAAGATGACCCAAGATCTGGCCGACCAACCGAGGCGACACCTGACAACAAATGTGATGTTGTGGCAAAGTGTCTGAAAGAAGGCCTTCGAAAAAAACGTTGCCTACATAGCGGAGGAAATTAGCATTTCAGTGGGTAGCGTCGAAACCATTTTACAAGAGAAATTGAATTTATCCAAGGTCTTAGGGGTATCCAAGGTTTGAGGGGTATGAGTAATATTTCTTTTCACGGGTATGCAAGCGGTGCCCCTAAGTTTAAACAAGCGCATTCGTCTCAGGGGATGTTATGTCGAAAATAAATAAGCATGGCATTGTTCAGTTTCAATTAAAATGTGGTGAGGCTAAGAACTGTTTGAACTCCCCTCGCAGGACTCATAATTATGACTTGGAAAATCCAAATGATGTGGCTCACAGAGTCGCACACTAACGGGACGGTCAGATTTTGTGCATAAAACGAGGTTCCCCAAATAATTAAACCTATGGTAAAGCTTAAAAATTAAACCAAATTTGGCACGTTTACAGAGATCATATAATGTAGACCAGCCTGCCTTAGCCAGGGCGTACTCGTGGCATAGTAAACTTATTTGGGTATGGCACACAAACTTCGACTCGTGATGGGTGGCCGGCTTACACGTACGTCCAGCGTTAAATTTTGTGGTCTGCTAAAATGTGTCAAGTCATCCTTTTTTCATTGTGAAACAAGATAAGACCTGTCTTAGGACGCGCCTGAATCTACGGATAAGGCATCTCTGGGACAGCTATTGTGAAACGCCCTAAATTGGTGTCTCAACATTGCCCCAAGTTGCTGTCCTATACAGTGCCCTGAATTTGTACCCGTCCTGAAAGTAGGATCGCATTGTGAAAACTGGCCCCCGCTAATTGCAAGTCTTGTGCTATTGCAGCTATCTTACTCGTACAATAGCCAGCCCAGCTGCATAGACTACTGTGTGTGAGCGTAGTGTGCGCTTGCGAATGCCATCTATCCGTGACATAGCCATCCCTGTCTCTTCCGGTTTGTTTATATCCAAGCTCGGCCTCATTGGCGCAAGATGTACTTGCTGTCCAGCCACTTCCAGCCTGGTAAGGCGCTTTGGTGATCAGGATGATGTTAGTTTCGTATTTTCCGCGCATTGCTATTTGAATATGGCTGCCTTCATTTTTATTTGGCACTAGAACATTTGTTATGTCTAATCATGAATCATGAATCATGCTATCTACGCGTGTTCTACGAAACCTATATAAGCTCGTCTTTTCGTGTCTTTAGAGCGCTTTAGTCTGTTCGTCAATTTCGGCTAGTCAATAAAAAATTGCTTCTAATCGAGTAGAGCCCTCTTGTAGGAACCCACCCAAGCCCTACACTTCGCGAGCCTTTGGCAGTCGGATCTCCTTCTGGTAAGTATCCTAGCCCAATCAACGTATCGTTTTCAGATTTCTAGGACCCCACCCGTGCCCGTACCTAGCCGCACCGCTTGCCGCGGGCTAGCGGTAGACGAGGTGTTCAACCGCCTCGCCTGCTGTGTATTAGTTCCCCTGGGAATCAGTCAAAAACTCGATCGATCGTCCAGGCAAGCCGCCTGAGTCCTGGCAAAGCAAACGTACGCCACCCAACTACCTTTCCGTGTTACGGCGCCCTGCCGCCTACCGTCTAACCGAAGCCAAGGAAACAAGGCCACCAAATTTTCCAAAGTGAATCAGTAACAGAACCGTCTGGCCCGCAAGCAAAGCGAAATCGCAAAGCAAGCCACTCAGCCAGCCAACCGTTTCCCAACCCACAACGGCCGCGAACCGTCGCACTATTACCCAGGAATTTCAGCGCATCCAAGCAGAAGCCGCTGCGAATACGAACGTCCCTAGGCAGACCAGACGAGCACAGCAAAACGCACAGCTCGCAAACAATCCAGCCGGTTATCGAGAGGATAACCATCCCATTGTAGACCCAGTTCCAATAGGACCTGAGCAGCGAAATATCCAACCGGATAACCCACCTAACGAGCCGCCTCTAGTCGAAAACCTTCAGTTAGGGCCCAACCCCGAAGCCATGGCCGACCAAGAAAACGGAGTTGAACAGCAAAATAATCCCAATCCACCCGCAGCCCCTGGCCCGCAATTTGACCTAGCCGCAGTTTTACCTGGCGCAGCCGCAACAGCAGCCCGAGCCGCCACAGCTGCAAATCCCAGTCCTTTCGCCGGATTGTTAGCCATGGCCAAGATGCCCCCGCCATTTTCAGGCAGCATGTCCGAAAGCTTAACCGATTGGCTCGTTGAATATCAAAATTTCGCCATACGCATGCGCCTCGACGAGCAAGGCTGCGTCGATAATCTGCGAGCCCACCTTACGGTATGATGAAATAGCATCCACCATGCCAGACCAAGGCCGATGGGCTTACATTGAAGTGCAAATGCGAGCGCGCTTCCCTGAAAAGCGAGGTCTCGCTCTCTGAGAGTTGGAATTCATGAACCGCACGCAAAAAGAAGGCGAAAGCGCCGAAGTTTATGCCAACGCACTAAAGGAACTAGCGAAAAAAGTGTACCGTAATGCCACAGCTGATGTCCGCAACCGCCACATCATCTCCCATTTTCTCAGAGGCCTTCGATCTGATGAGATGCGTCAACACGTAGTTTTGACCGACAAGGAGGCCCCCACTCTCGATGACTACATACGCCGTGCCATGCAAGTGCAGATCTGGGCCCCTGGTGGTGAATTGGCAAAGAAAACAGCCAAAAATCCAGACCCAACACAGATGATTGCCGAGGTCCTAACCAATTTCTCCCAGACCAGCCTAACCCCATCTTACCGCACCACTGCAAAACCTCCTCACCCGTGATCCAACCAAGCATTGTGGCTTCTGTCAAGCCAAAAATTTTGCCTTCCGTAGCCATACAGAAAGCAACTGTTTCAGCTAACTAAACTACAGCCAGCCACCGCCCATTCGCCAGTTCCACAATCCGACATGAGACGTCATTATTTTTGTAAGCTTTGCCAACGCACTGGGCATAAAACGGATGAATGCTTGCAATGGGGCGCCACCAATCGTCCGAGCCGCCGCCAACAGCACGAGCCGCCGCCATAACTTCGCCATCACGCATTTCGATATGCAGCATTTGATTTGATGTTTGCGATGACTCGCCCACTTGAACACCCGCAGTGTTTCCCTTTGTACTAAACGGCAAGTTGCCGTGTTGGTGCATAATTTTTTTAAACGACATCACGCAGCTTTACCTTCTCCGTCGCATGAAGCAATCCAAAAAAGAAATCTGGACCTGCCATTTCCAAGGCTTGATCTTCCTCCTTTTCGAGCCACTCGGCTGCTTGACTTTTCGAGCCCTTTTCTTAGCACCATATGTGTCTTGAAGATTTCGCCAGCGCTCTTAACATTTTTCACTTCCTACTACAATCCGCCACCACCAGCAGTACCACTGGTGCAGGGACCCCAGTTCCCGCCGCCTCAGAACGTTAGAGCGGGCGCCATCATTTTACAGCCGCCGATAATTGGACAAAATTTGGATTTGATGTACCATGGACCGCCGCCGATAGTGAACCAACCTCACGTCTATGCAACATGGGCGAATGAGCGTTACCCTGGGCAGCGTATGAATCAGGCACGGCTCCGATTCGACCCGCCGTGGAAAAAGTAAGATCACGTTTATTCTTGTAAGGGGCAACTAATAGTACCAAAAATTATCCCCCTGGTATAACCTAGCTGTGTCATATGCGCGGTGCAGCTATAGTAGCGCGTACCTACCTACTCCGCGATCGCAAACCAAAGCAGGATGATGGTTCTACTGGCGACAAATTTGATCATCGCGTAAGGCGATAGGGAACCGTGATAAGTGTGGGTAAACATACGTCTTCTTTCAGCGCTTCATGGCTATGATTTTATTGCCCAATGCCCTGTGCACTCTGGCTTAGGGCTCTCGTTCCTTTCTACGGATATCTTGTATGTTTTAAAATCGAGCCCTAAAACTATCTCTACAATAATCTTCGATAAAAAGAAACCTGGGAATCAAAGAGGTTCGTACGTTTACCGACCATATCATTGATTAGGACTCGACCTTAGCATTGATTAGGACTCGACCTTATCAATGATTAAGAATCTGATTCCCGTATCACATAAACGATCCGTTATACTGCCCCAGTAAACTACTATTTCTCTATTCTAACTTTTTTCTTTCGATATAGCAACTCGATTGACCAGGACGCAAAATTGACCAGGACGCAAAATTGACCAGGACGCAAAATTGACCAGGACGCAAAATTGACCAGGACGCAAAATTGACCAGGACGCAAAATTGACCAGGACGCAAAATTGACCAGGACGCAAAATTGACCAGGACGCAAAATTGACCAGGACGCAAAATTGACCAGGACGCAAAATTGACCAGGACGCAAAATTGACCAGGACGCAAAATTGACCAGGACGCAAAATTGACCAGGACGCAAAATTGACCAGGACGCAAAATTGACCAGGACGCAAAATTGACCAGGACGCAAAATTGACCAGGACGCAAAATTGACCAGGACGCAAAATTGACCAGGACGCAAAATTGACCAGGACGCAAAATTGACCAGGACGCAAAATTGACCAGGACGCAAAATTGACCAGGACGCAAAATTGACCAGGACGCAAAATTGACCAGGACGCAAAATTGACCAGGACGCAAAATTGACCAGGACGCAAAATTGACCAGGACGCAAAATTGACCAGGACGCGAGCATTCTGACGGGTTTGTGTTCCCGCAATCGAAAATTGAACGAAACACAATTGCTGAGAATTTGGAGAACGGACAGTATACTAGTAACTGTGGCTCTGCTTAGAATTTATTTGGTGTACAAAAATAGCACATCTTAGCGCAGTGGAAATTATACATGAGATGATTACATGATGCATGTGCTGGAAGAAAATTCATTCTGCTTCTGCAAAATATAAAGTCCATTTCTACGGATTGCTGTCAAAACCTAGCCACATGGAGCCAGTAAAATCCATCTGTCCATAAATGGTTTTATCTTTAATCTATTGTAAGAATCATACCCTCCCTCAACATTGCTCACATCTGGAGTCACAAGGGAAGACAAGGGGAGGCCCAAGTTTCAATTAGTGGCACCTCAACAACACAACTTGGACACTGAGTAACCACATATAAACTAACAATAAGTCTAACAAATCAGTTACCTTGGTGTTCCTAACATTCTTCCCTCTCATTGTCATCCGACAAGAGGCGGAAAAGAGAACCAATTCCGTTTTCCACGAGTTGAATGCAGATTCCACACCTGCATATCGCATATTATCTGGCACACTGTCATCTAAGACACAGACAATCACAGGTTTGCTTGTTAGCATATATCGCTAAGGTATCTTGAGGGAAATGATCAGCAGGCACGGTAGTGCCTGCTTAGACCAGCCAACCAGACGCCTAATGCTAAAGGACGATTTTCGCTGGCTAATAACTCGAGAACGGTTTGACGAAAATTTTTGATTTTTCGCATACTTTTCAGAATTGGCGGAGTATACAATCATGCCAATTTTTATTAAAATCCATCTGGCCGTCGTTGAGTTCCAGAATACGCGATTTCTTGTTCAGCGGGGAGGAGGAGGAGGAGGATTAACATCAGCCTAGAGCAATAGCCAGAGGTCGTTCAGTTGTAAATGTTAGTTTTTCTGAAAGCTTGCACCTTCAGAATCTGGTTTTTGGCATTCTTTTTTTAAAAGCTTCAGTTTCTGAAAAGTTATTATAGAAACATATCACACTTTTGGCTTTTTCAGCCAATCGCTTGTCAGGTACTCAACAGATTTCGATAAAAATTCACGTGGCAGCGGATCTGACCTATCTTGCAATGCTTGCAAAAAACCAACTGTTTTGGTTCAATCGATCTTGAGATATAACTCAAGAAAAAAAGCTGGCACTTGTGTTCCTGTTTTTCACTTCGGGGCGGAGTTTAGAAACATCAACTGAACGGGTTGAATGCAGCGCCATCGATTGGCTAGAAGCGGGCTCTTACCACGATATCTACTTATGGTATACCCGGGAGGATTTGATCTATTTATGGTGCGAGAATGGTGAAATGCAACACTTATAACTACTTTACCCCAGAGTTTACACATAGAGGGTCGCGAGACAATGCGGGCCCTCGCAGTAACAATTATTTCAAAACGCATATTAGAGTTCGAAATTTCGAGTTTCGCGCTAAGGAGGTGTACATAGTTGCTGAGTGTGCGTATTTGTGCGTCAGTAATCCAATTTAAATTGAAAAAAAGTAGCGGCGTGTCTGGACTTTTAAAGCAAAAGGAAGACGGAATCGGTGGGTCTAAAATTTCGAGGACTTTCTTGTACGATGTTTCCAGTGGAGTCGGTGCGAAATATTGTGGCGTGGCATTTTGAAGCAAAAGGTGAGAAATTTCATTATCCCAGAACGGCATCGGGAAAAACGGGAAGACAATAAAATAGCTTGCCAGAAATGGCGTATGAGGCATCCTGACAAGGCCACTGCTAGTCTGGAAAAATATATGGAGGCCAACGCCAGAAAAATGCGACAATGTCGGGACAAATATAAGGAGGCTAATGCTAGCGAGTTGCAACAGTCCCGTGAAAAGTACAAGGGGGCAATTCTAGCGAGTTGCAACAGTCCTGTGAAAGGTATAAAGAGGCCAATGCTAGCAACTTGCAACAATCCCGTGAAAAGTATAAGGAGGCTAATGCGGCGAGCGTGAAGCACTCCAGGAAAGCATGGGAACAAAAATATCCCGAGATGGCCAAGTTAAGGAAAAATCTATGGCAGCTTAGCGATGCCGACAAAGAAGCTTTGGCTCGAAGGCGATGGAAGTTGAAAAACGAAGTCAAAGAAGCTGCTGAGAAAAATGCTTTGCGCAAAAAGTGGACGTCCAGAATCCACTTCAAATACCACTTTTGGTAAACAAAAATTATAAAAAAAAGAGAGCATATCGGCTACGTAGATACCAAGAAAACCTCGAAAGCGAACTCAGGCTACAAAAGCAACGAGATTATATCGATTTGCTTATCGATAAAAGGTACCTACGAAATCAAAGTATTGCAATGCTCAGGGCTGGAGTCGGTGCTGTTAAGGGTATGTTTGCAAGATAGCTCGCAAAAGATCTACGCAAGAAAGACAGAAAAGCTGTGGCCCAGTGCCTTTATGATGCCAAATTGCTGGTTGCCTCAGGCGTTAATGCACGAAATAAATGCGCCATGCGTTTGAAAGAAGGCATTCTAGCGTTGCAAAAAGTATCTGAAAAATATTTGAGAAAGGCTGGAACGGCAGGCAACGAGGCAACGCTTGAAGATGTGTGCGGAAACGCATTCCGCTGCAAAGCTCGAGTGCCTTATTTTCACGATGCTGCATACAAAGTTTGTGATAATGTGACAATATATTGCAAGGGACCTAATGAAAAATACGATGATGCATCATGGCCATGCAATCATTTTGGTACTTGCATTCTGCCGAATAATGCATTGATTCGTTTGTTACAAATATGTAAACGCATTGTCAAAGAGGAAAATTTCAGGAGCTACTTGACCACAGGAATCGATAAATGCAAGCATCTGAGGCATCCTTATATCGCGGATGCGATCAGACCTGAAGATGTCATGACAGAGAGTACAGTGCCTAGCATGGACAAACTTGGCCATTCGATAGCATGCTTGCCTGATAACCGCGATAGTGATGTGCTCTTTGTGCGTCAAATGTCAGTACATTATGCGTCCATACGTGCGTTGCTGAATGCTGTTTATAAAGTCCAAAAACTAAACAAGGCATTGCACGAAATCGATACTGCACTGGTAAAAGGGGCTGTTGGAACTTGAAAAAATTGCGTTGCTCTGGTCTGGCTCAGGAGCCGACATTTCACTCGAGGCAGTGACGGTAGATGAAACGAAGGAAAGCACAGAAATAAAACTGAAGTCGCTTCGTTCTGCTATCGAATTTAAAAAAAAAAACATTCACTAAAAGCCAATCTGTGTTTGTGCCTCGTGTCGAATCATGCATTATAAGACCCAAGTGCGGAATGTAAGCTTCGTTTCAGACGAGAAAACGGGTACTGTTAAAGTGTACGCTGGCACTAGCCAAAAGAGGGAAGGTTCAGAAAAACAGTGCATTGATCTGCGGCTGCAATTGTATGGAATTCTAAAAGCGGAGAACAAAGACACTGACAAGACCTAACGTTATGTGTGCCCACGTTGTTTCTCTAGCTTGACTGGAGGCAGGAAACATTCATCAGTGTCGGTATTTAACAAGCTCGAAGTAGCAGAGACGCCTGCCGAGCTTGCAGACCTGAACGATTTCGAAAAGCACTTTATACAAAAGGCAAAATGCTTTCAGGTCATTTATCGTCTGGGCACTGTTCAGTCCAAGTTACCAGCGTGGTACAGAGTGAAAGGACGCAAAGGCCAGGTTGTGCACTATCCGCCTCCCATCGAAGAGACTCTCCGCACATTGCCTGATCCGAAAAGCATGCCTGATCCCGATTTATTCATCGTGGTATACGGTGTGCCTACTAAAAATAAAATGGTGTGGAAAGCATTGGTTGATGTCGCGAAAATTAAAAAGGCCATCGAAAAGTTAAAGCAGATCAATCCAGAGTATAAAAACCTGGATGACGGATGGGGGCCACTCAGTGGTCTGGAAATGACGGATGGCGAGTGCGACGAGAAAGTGATTCAAGAATGCGAGGACTTTGCCGGGCAACCCATGGTACGGAAGATTGGGAAGGAAGAGGATCCAGAATTATGGAGTCGTATACTGCGCACCCACAGTACGAAAAGGGTCAAGAGGGCTCGAGTTTGGAGCTGTATTAGATGGAAGGGAAGGAGTCCGAGCGAATTGACCCTAGGGAAGAAAAGCTTGACTTGATGTGCTTCCCTCACCTGTTCCCGAATGGCAGGAATGGCGAAGGGGAAAAGCGAGACTCAAAACTGTCGAATACAGGCTTTGTTAAAAGTCGGATGTACAACGAGAATCTAAAGTTCATGCATGACCATCAGTACCTGTTCTACTTCTTGCATAAGTACCAACTTCGTGCCATTGCAAACTCGATAAGCCAGACCCTCCGCAATACGTACGCATACACTGATGTTACCGTTGGCGAGTTTGTAAGGCGAGTGGCCGCTGGGGAGCAAGAGTTAGAAGCCAACTTGTCCTCCGCCTTTCGAAAAATCCGAGGCACCGCCGAATACTGGGAGCAGCAGCGCATGGATTTGAGGACCATGGTTCGTGAACTGGGTCCCCCATGCTAGTTCCTCACTTTTAGTGCAGCGGAGTACTCGGACGATTAGCAAGATATGCGCGATGTACTGATCGAAGCGAACAAATGGGTGCAAGGCATAAACGAGATGACTAATGGCGAGCGATGCGCCATGGACCCGGTCTTCGCATCACAACACTTTCACCACAGATTTCGTGCGCTCATGAGCAATATTCTCTGGAACAATAATGGTCCCCTTGGTGAAGTGACTGATTTCTTTTGGCGAGGTTGTCCCAGAAGTCTTGCAATGCTGACTTTTCTTTTTTCGTTACGTAGTTCACAATGCAATTAACCACAGCATTCGTATTCTCACCAACAAACTGGATGTCCATGTTCGCCTGCCACAGCAAGAGTAACTCGGGATTGTAGTCATTGACGTACTTCTCTGCGGAAGTGCTTGGTAGATAGTACAAACGAGACTTGTTCTTTCCTCGTAGACGCTGCCCTACATTTTTCAAAGGATCATTCAGAGTGGCAACTTCTGCTGGATCCCTACGATGCGTTCCAACCAAAATGGGATAACTGATTTCTGGCAAAATTAGACACATGCAGACGTATCTAGTTCAAATGGGACAACGGCGCGCCAGCGTCGAGTTATTCCATATCAGCTGGACATAGGGGTGTGTGCCTCTCTGTCGCGTGAGCGGACACCCGTCTCAAACAGTTCAAGAACGATTTTCTCCGAAGTAGTTTATTTCGAGTTATCCCATTTTGATTGGAACACATCGCCTAGGAAATCCAAATCTGCACCTGATGCGTATCTTTCTGCAGTATTTGTTGCAGTGGTGCAACTGGTAGATAGTGACCATCTTATGCAAAAGAGTGTAATTTCCATATGTAATTTCCTTGAGTGGAAGGGCGCGTGCTCAGCCATGACTACCACCTCCACGTGATGCTGAGCGGGCAACAGAAGTCAATGACTTCTGGCTGAGAATAGTCACTCTAGATCAAGGGATCGTCTTCCATGCACACAAAGGTAAGTTTGATTTGAGTCTTTGGAGTCCCGTTTGTGCAAAGCCTCCATTTCAGCTCAAGATGTTCGCTCGTGGTCAAGTCGAATCACTGGCCGAGATACGAATGCACTGATGGCACAAAGAATATTTCTCATCGAATTTGCTGCCAAATTTTTGAAGGACTACAGCTTTGTGTTGCAAAAGTGAATAGCTTTTTCGATCCAGAACTTCTGTTGAGAAAAACACTGCTGCTGAAACAGTATTCTGCATGCTCATAATAAGGTGAGTGAATAAGTGTGCCGCAATTGTAGACGTGCAAATAAAGTTCTCTCCGTACAATAGATTTTAGCAAAGATGCAGTTGAAAAGGCGAAAAACGGTATTGTCACATCCAAAAAAGTCTGCTAGTCGCAGACTACAAAAACTTTTCAACTAGCCACCGCATTCCAGTACCTGATAGCTTAGGGTGGCTGGTCTAACTCGGCGACTGGTGCATGATATCTTGAACAAATTAAAATCTTCGAGAAGCATAATCCTTACTGAAGATGGAGATACTGGTGCAGTGCTCGCAGCATTTCCCACCTTACAATCCTATTTAAATTCACTGTTACTAGCATGATTTGTAATATTCATAAACTGACATCCACATACTTCGTACCCAAATCAAATAAAAGGCACACCAGGAATCATCTTATACTATCATCATAGTTGATTAATTGCTAGGTTCTCTTTATAAGTGATGGCTGGCTGCTGCTCTTGTTGAGCAATCAATCGGCTACTGTTGGTCGACAGTTGGCTGTTCCTGCTGACGGTCGCCACGGCCTCCACCACTATCGACGTTTCCGTAATCGCATCCATCAACAAATCTACGACTACGCCCTCGGCCGCCACGATTACTTCGACGAACGCGGCCACGTCCTTGGCCACCAGAACCAGGGCCAGCACCGAAACCACGGCCGCCACCAAAGCCACGACCAACACTGAATCCGCCGACGCCACCAGAGCGACGACCAGCACTGAAGCCACGACTTCCACCGAATTCACGACTAGCACCAACTCCACGACCAGCACTGAATCCACGGCCGCCACTAAATCCACGAACACCACAAAAACCGCGTCCATGTCCTCGTAAGCCCTGACCTTGAAAACCCACAGTATCGACAAAGACTATCAGGGGCTGCGATGGCTGCTGTAGTACTGGCATTGAAATAGGCTGCACCGGAGTGAGGGCGTACACGTTTTGACCAATTGGAATAGCGTAAGTAAAGGCCATTTTGAATTTTTCATAAAACCGACTTGTCCGAAAGAGCGACTAGGACAATAATGGTTCAATCTGCGTGCTTCCTGGCTTTTTATACCCAAGATTGCGCAATTCTGATGCAATAAACGTGTCACGTATTGCGACCGCGAAGTAATTGATACCGCGCCTCCTGGTGTATTCAGCCAAGGTTTATCATCCATTAAAGATAGCACAGCATGACCTGAGGAAACTGCTTAGGTAGAGCGAGTCCGCATCACAGCTCCAGGTTACGTGAAAAACATTTTGCTACTTGATTTGACTACCTTAGAAAATTGGATTGAATCACTGTTCGACAGTTTGCAGTTGCTAGTGTGCATTCAAAGCTTTCATTTTTATGAAGAGTTCACGAACACTCATCAAGAAATTGTCGCCGAGTTAGACCAGTCACCCTAAGCTATCAGGTATTGGAATGCGGTGGCTGGTCAAAAAGTTTTTGTAGTCTGCGATAAGCAGACTTTTTTGGATATGATAGAAGTGAGCATGAGCCAGCCTTGTCGACTACCAATATGCAACTGGTCCATCGTCCAGTCGCGTGGCCAGGGTCCTGCACGAGGAATGAAAATCGTACCTTACGCGTACCCGTTAGACGACCTTTGTACTCCTGCCCAGCGTACCTTGTCCATACCCGTACTGTTCTAAAAACTTATCTATTATCATACCCTTACTGGTTTTATGATAAATGTTTGAATAGAGGGGAAAAAAAAGAAGTATCAATGAATTCATCAAAATAAATTTCCCCCCTCCCCCTCTTAGAAGCTCAGGAATACTCGTCCATCTTTTCTTTTACCGTTCGAAGTTTTCCAGCTGAAGATTGAGAATGATTTTTCAAGAATGAGTACGCGTACCCGTCGCCTCTGAAGGCTCATTTATACTGGCCTCCGAGTTCTCTGTGACGGAGCGGCGCACTGCTCGGAATGGTCCCAGATCTTCATCTTCGATGAATACTGCACTCTGTCCCAGACTTCACTGGACCCTGAAAACTCGGGGACCAGTATAAATGCACCGAAATAAGGAAAACGAGCATAAAA